>CACVCL010021186.1:0-66844 GCA_902729485.2 Mus minutoides
TCTCTCTCGCTCTCTCTCTCTCTCTCTCTCTCTCTCTTTCTCTCCCTCCCTCCCTCCCTCCCTCCCCCACTCCCTCCCTCTCTAAGGGAAAATAACTTTTCCCAACATAATATATTTATTACTTATTTTGGAATTTTGTATAATGTTCCCTAATCATGTTCTCTTCCCATTCTTCCCACCCTTGTGTACTCCTCCCACACACACACTAAAAACAAGCAAAACCTACTAAATCCAATTTGTGTTGCCCATATATTGATTGGAACGTGGTCAAACTCCCAGTGGCCAACCCCTTAAAGAAAATTGAAGACTCATACCTCTTGAGCTTCCTACAAATAATTCAATGATCTCCAGGTTGGTCGTGTGGGGTGGATTTTGGCTTCCACAGCTTTTGAGTTGTCCCTGTTTCTGTAATGCTTCACCCCCACTCCATATTAACCCCAATAAACTCATCGGTTCACCAAATTTTACTTTGAATGTATTGCTACTTTAGTCTTTCACTAGTCTCCATAAGGGGAAATTATATGCTTACCACCTTTTATGTATACATTCACAAAACAGTCAAAATGCTACTTTACATTTCGAAAGCCTCACTTCTAACATAGTCAAGAACAAGAAATGCTAAGCCCTGCTTCTGTATTTCTGCTTATTTCAGTCCTTGGAAAAACAATTATTTACAAAACTGCCTTAAAAGCAGATCCTCTGCAGAAACTTTCCATAGCAAATCAACCCCACTTCTACAGAGATACTTCTGGTAGAGTAACCCTGGCTGAGACTTGTATATGTTATATGGATTTGTAACACAGGGTAGGTACAGTTGTGTGTGTCTGCATATGGGTATAGTCACGGGGTGCCTTTAAAAGCCAGAGGCATTGAATCCTCCAGAGCTGAAATCACAGAGGGCTGTGAGCCACCATATGGGTGCCAGGAATTGAACCCCGATCCTCTAGTAGAGTAGTAAATACTCTTAATCACTGAACCACCACTCTAGGCCCCAGTTTCCCCGTCCTGGGGTAGACTTTTGACAACACCTGAAGTGCTTGTACTTTATAGATGTCTTTGGAACTTCCTGTCCAGGATACACCAATGATAACTATTCCTGGAATGGAAATGTTCATGAATATACTCTCTAATAACAGAAAAATTTATTATACATTTACCTCACAATAGACACTTTACATGAAGAGCTTCCCAGAGGGTCCACAAACGATGACCTTTTACATAGGGAGAAACTGCGAGCCAGGCTAGGTGAAGCCTCATAAGTTACAAAGCAAGGGGTTAGACTCAGGCTTTGGGCTTCAGGGAGCCCAGGTCCTTATCAAGGGGTTGGACTCAGGCTTTGGGCTTCAGGGAGCCCAGGTCCTTATCAAGGGGTTAGACTCAGGCTTTGGGCTTCAGGGAGCTCAGGTCCTTATCAAGGGGTTGGACGCAGGCTTTGGGCTTCAGGGAGCCCAGGTCCTTATCAAGGGGTTGGACGCAGGCTTTGGGCTTCAGGGAGCCCAGGTCCTTATCAAGGGGTTGGACGCAGGCTTTGGGCTTCAGGGAGCCCAGGTCCTTATCAAGGGGTTGGACTCCCAGGTCCTTATCAAGGGGTTGGACTCAGGCATTGGGCTTCAGGGTGCCCAGGTCCTTATCAACTGCACTTTGCTGCCTCTCATGAGGACAATGCCAGCGTCAACTTGGAGAAATACATGAAACGTTACAAAATATGAGAATCTGGGAGCTGGAGAGATGGCTCAGTGATTGGGGGCACTGACTGCTCTTCCAGAGAACCTGGGTTCAATTCCCAGTACTCACATGGCAGCTCACAACTGTCTGTAACTCCAAGATATGACATCCTCACACAAACATACATGCAGGCAAAACACCAATGTCCATTTAAAAAGCTAATATTTAAAAAAAAATTTAAAAGACCTGGAGAGATAGCTCAGCTGTTAAGAGCACTATCTGCTCTTCCTGAGGTCCTGAGTTCAAGTCCCAATATCCACATGGTGGCTTATAACCATCTGAAATGGGATCTGATGTCTTCTTCTGGTGTGTCTGAAGAGAGTGACAGTGTACTCATATACATAAAATAAATATTTTTTTAAAAAACTAAAAAAGAAGGGCTGACTTGGTGATATGAAAAGATAGCTCTCAAAGTCTGTTTATGAAATCAAAGATGTGCAGAAACCTGCACTGGGAACAGAATCTGTCATGTAGCTGGACCCCCAGAAACAGAGCCAGCAGAGAACTCTCTTCACCAGAAATCTGACTGCTTTATTAAAAATAATTTCTGTTGGAGACTGGGCAGATGAAAGGCCCAAGAGAGACCAAGAACACACTAAGAAAAGGCTCCTCTGTCCATGAGGATTGAGAGCAAACAGCATCTTTAATGTCAGCCTGACACATGCATAAAATGCTTTCTACCTTGAATAATAGCAATTCAGAGTTTTAATGGATATATCCACACACACACACACACACACACACACAAAATCAAGCCAAAAAAATGTGACTATGCTAAGACAAATCACTGAAAGTATATGGGGACCTGACAAGAGGGGACAAGAGGAGGGAAAAGTTGAGAACTGCAGTCTAGACAGCAGAAGATAAGCAGAGAGACCAAGAAAATAGAGAAAAGGGGCCGGGCGAGGGGATAACACTCTGGTTCCTTCCTCAACTTCCAAATGACCACCCACATCAAGATGACCACCACTTTCTTCTTTTCTGAATTCCATTATATCCTTCTGGGGCCAGGAAGCTTGATAAGGCTGGGGCAGCTCTTCTTCCTTAAATGACCAATATACTATCGTATGTATTTCCCCTCCTTTGTCTCCAATTATTTCTAGGGTGATTTAAACGTCTTCCTAAATTAGAAACTTCCCAAATACAAAACCTATAGACAGGCATAGGTTGAGAGCGCTGACCTGAGTTCAAGTTCCCCTTCAGAACTCGGGAGGCAGAGGTAGGGAGATCTCTGTGAGTTTGAGGCCAGCCTGGTCTATATAGTGAGTTCCAGGTCTGGGAGTGCTTCATAGAGACCCTGTCTCAAAAGAAACAAAGGAAATGCCTATCAAATAACACAGAAATATAAAGAAAGTGCTGTAAACACATACACTGCTTATTGCTACTTCTAGATCACTTGTTTTGTCAAGCTTTAACCTGGCTTAGTTTTCCAACTGTCACAAAGAAACTATGGATTATCAGACAGCCAAATGGCCACTTGGTTACTTTTTCCCACTTCACTTTTTCTTTTTACTTGCCAGAGACTGAATCCAGAGCCTTGCATTTGCTAGCTGTGGTATTCTACCCCTGAGTTATATCACAAACCTCTTTGTTCTGGTTTTTTTGTTTTGTTTTGTTTTTCGAGACAGGGTTTCTCTGTGTAGCCCTGGCTGTCCTGGAACTCACTCTGTAGACCAGGCTGGCCTTGAACTCAGAAATCCACCTGCCTCTGCCTCCCTAAAGGTGTGTGCCACCACGCCTGGCTGTTCTGTTGTTTTGATGTAAATTTAAGTACAATGAAACACCTGCCTACTCCCCTGAACCCCAGTCAAGGTTTTCCAAGGCTGCCCTGGAACTCTCTGTGTAACCAGGCTGATTTAGAGCTCAGAAATCTGCCTGCCTCTGCCTCTCAAGTGCTGGGATTAAAGGCATGTGCCACCATGCCCAGCCTAAATATATTATATGTAACTACACTGTAGCTGTCTGTCTTCAGAAGAGGACGTCAGATGTCATTACCGATGGTTGTGAGCCACCATGTTGTTGCTGGGATTTGAACTCAAGACCTTCGGAAGAGCAGCCAGTGCTTAATGGCTGAGCCATCTCTCCAGCCCTACTGAGTCCTTTCTTATCCAGCCCTGTCTCCAACTGAATTCTTGGAAGCCTCAGCAGATTCACCTACAAACTAAATCAGTTTGGGCACAGGCTCTTTCATCCCTCTTGTTGAAACAATTGTAGAAGCTATCAGGCTCCTGAGGGGTAAGCTGTGGCATGGCATGCATGCCTGCATTCTTTCCCTACTCAGGAAAGGCATGTACTGTGCCTGTTTTGCTGGGGTTCAGCAAGCACTGCACTCACCCGGCTCAAACTGCTGTGAAGGGGGGTTATTATTTGGGGGGGGGGGTTGGTGGTGGTGGTAGTTTTTCAAAATAGGGTTTTTCTGTGTAGCCTTGGCTATCCTGGAACTCTATAGACCAGGCTGGCCTTAAACTCTCAAGGGATCTGTCTCCTAAGTGGTGGGATCAAAGCTGTGTGCCGCCATCTCCCGACTGTGAAGAGGGGTTTTTGAATATACCTTCACTTACGATTCAAAGGCAACAGCTTTTTGTTTTGTAAGACTATAAAGTTTATTTTTATAAGTGGCCAAAAGGCTCATAATTTCCACGACTATACACTTCATGCTCTTTAATTACTGAAGACAAGACTATAATCTAAACCACAAAGTAGGTTACCAATGCTCGTTAAAACATTAAACCACCAACTGAACAAGATGCTTTCCTCTCGAATATTTAAATGACATGTAAATAGTATGCAAAACACTGACTGCATTACCCAGGCCAGTTAGGATTTCAATCTCACCGGTAAACACTAGGATACTTCTCTGGCAAGTGGGAATCCAGCCAAACAGGACCCTTCTCCTCTCCCTATCATAGTATTTTTCAGGGTGGTGTATGGACTTTAGCAAGGGATGTTGGGAGATTCCTGATAGACCTATTAATTAGTGTCTTTGATGCTATTACAAAATACCTCCCCTCCTCCTCCTCCAAAAGGAGGGGAGGGGCGGTTTATCTTGGCTCACAGTTTGAAGGTACAGTCCACCATGGTAGCAAGCCCATCAGGTGGCTGGACACGTGTGAGCAGTCAGACAGCAGGGATGGCTGGTGCTTAGCTGGCTTTCTCATTTTGTTTGGCCTAAGTGGCCTAGGTGTCACCAGCTCAGGGACTACTGCTGCCCAGGCTCAGGGTGGATGCCCTCCCATCTCAGTTAAACCTCTCTGGAAATGGCGGCACACACAAGCCCTCAAGTGTTGCCTATGTGTGCATGTGCATGTGATTCCAGATGCTTGGCTCGAATCTGTCCTGCCCAAGGATGGCACTGTAAATATGGACCACAATAACGGTGTAACCATAGCCCTGAACAGCCCCTCTTTGACTATGGATGAGAGGAGGAGCTCAGATAATGGGGCTTTGGTCAGGTTATAGTCTGTCCCACGGAAGGTCAAGAGGAAGCATGAAGCTAGTTCTCAACAGGAACCATCTCCTATTGTCCTTTCTGAACAGGAAACACTCCATTTTATCCCTTCATTGAATGCTTTCCACACCCTTGGCCAAAACCAAGAAAGGAACAAAACTGACAGACCACAGATTGCACAAGATGGAGAGATGGAGGAATAAGAAAGCTGTGTCTTTCCAGTTAATATAACACAAATATCTAAGAAAGAAGTCTGGGGAGGGGGCTGAGGGAGAGATGGCTCAGTGGTTAAGGACACTTGCTGCTCTAAAAGAGGATCTGGGTTTAGTTCTGAACACCCACATGGTGGTTTCACAACAACCTGTGACTTGTTTCATAGGATCTAATGGCCTCTTTTTGACTTCTGCAGGTAACAGGAACACATGTGGTACATATAATAACACACATGCAGGCAATCATGCATGCATATAATATAAAAGTCTTTACAAAATAAGTCTGAGTGGCAACAAGAGCCTATTTAAGATTCCAGGAGAGTCTCAGGCAAGGCTGGCTTCCTGGACACAGGAGAGGTCAGCCCGACTGGGAAGGGTGTGCTGGTGTGGACCAGCAAAGGCTCGGAAAGCCGGATCTGCGGGTGGGATCGGTCAAAGAAACAGAATCCAGAACAAATCGAGCAGCATGTTCCAACTCAGTGTTGGTTTTGTTTTGTTTTGTTTTTTGAGACAGGGTTTCTGTGTATAGCCCTGGTTGTCCTGGAACTCACTTTGTAGACCAGGCTGGCCTCAAACTCAGAAATCCGCCTGCCTCTGCCTCCCGAGTGCTGGGACTAAAGGCATGCGCCACCACACCCAGCCCAACTCAGTGTTAAACAAACTACACAGGTCATTTGCTCAGGACAAGCTCATCTTTCACATATGGAAAGAAAAACAAAGCCTGTTTCCCAGCTTTATGAACTCAGGCCCCTTTCAGCAAGAAATAGAGACATCATAGAACCCCCCCTCCCCCAGGGCAAAGATGCTGCGCTAGCTCATTTCAAGGACACAAAAGCCCTTTCTTTCACTCACCCAATTACCTTCTCTTCAGATAGCTGTGTGGGGACGACAGACAAGAGAGTATGTGTGGAGGTCACAAGACAATTTTAAAGGGGTCAGTTCTTTCTGTTGGATCCTGGGGATTGAACTAGGGTCCTAAGGCTTGATGGCAAGCTCCTGTACCTGCGGAGCCATCTCATCAACCCTCTTCAGAGCATCTTATTATCATTTGGAGTTTTGAGTATTTGTCTGGATGCTGGTTGCCTATTACCAGCCAACCACACGAGTGTTCACACATGTACATACACATGCATATGCGTAGAGGAGAGGAAAGGATGGAGGTGTGGGGGTTCCAGGAAAGCACAGCCTTGTGCTTCCCTGGGCTGTCTGCTGTGGGGCCTGCCAGAACCCAGGACACGTTTATCATGTGCTGAATGAATGAGGAGGATAAACTAGGAGTCGGACCATGCACATCAATCATGGCACTGTTTCAGAGTTGTGCTTTAATCTCTACAGTCCGCTACAATGCAGTGAGACATGTATAAACTTTCATTAACACCCAGAAAATAAACTGCACAGTTAAAGCTGACTCAGTCTAATAGCTTGGTCCCTTAATTTTTAAAATTTAATTAAAGCTAGTTTATCTTCAGTGTAAAAACAGAGGTATAAACAAATGCAAGTATACACAGTAAATTAACAGACACTTCCAAACTTGCACCGTGGGTTTTAAACAAATGGTCTTATTTTATCTTTTAATGTTAAGCATAATCCACATCTCAATCTTGAATACAAATACACAATATATAAACCCACGGGAAGTTCTGTACACAAATCCAAGTTATAGAAATCTGGCTTCAAATATAAATACGTAAGTCGTCATAACCACACAGGTTGCAACAGCTTGTTTACTTTTTCTATTGTGATTTTAAAAAAATAGAAAAATATTTTAATGCACATTCAACTGCTATAACAAGGGTCATGACCTTGTGCCTTTAAACCATTCTTTGTGAAGTACAAAACATCACAAGGGGCATTTTTTGGAAAGAAAATCACTAAGACTGTAGAAAGGAACAAAACATATAAACATTCACGTTATAATATGGTAACAAAAATAGTTCTCTCCGCTGAGGACTTGGGAAGCAGAGGCTGAGGGCGTGTGGCTAGTGCTAGTTTAGAGAAGCCCAAGGAACCCAGGGAGAGGGGGCTAAGGAACTGGTGTGTTCTAAATTCCTAGTGCAAGCCTAGCACGGACCTGGTCTGAAAGACTTTTAAGGCAACTGAGACTGAGTGCGTTTGGCCCCAGAAACACAAATCCTGACCTCCCCTCAACTTGCTGGGGTCAACACACCAACCTGGATTGTGCATTACTATGGAGGGAGACATGGAAAAATGATCATTATGTATGAAAGATGATTCAGTGCAATCAGAAAGGACTCTTTGTGAAGTTTCAAAATGTCTTATTGCCCATGAGCAACAGAGTCGTCCTCAACAGGACCTCTCTTGACCAGCAAATATAGATAAAAGGCAAACACTTGAGGCAGACTCAGTGAGGTCCCCCGCCCACTCCCACTCTTCACACCGTTTGTGGGACCAAACAGGGCTCTGTTGAGAATGACAGGACTGAGCCTTACAAAGGATGCTTTCAAACATTAAAAAATATATATATCTTTAAAACAGCAGATCCAAGGTGACTAGGCAGAGCTGAGTTTCTTCTATGGCTTTTTCCATCACTGAGGCATCCTGTGATAACGGCTTCTGACATGACTGCTTTCCTGTGAAAGCCACATTCGAATTGGCCTGTCTGCCCAGCATCTGTGAAGGTAATGGGGAAGGCAAGGGGACCAGCTGAGGGGCTGCAGAGAGGCAGAGTCTAGGTGTGCGGAGCAGAGGGCCAAATGTGTGGTCAAAACTGAGGGCTCCAGGAATGAGCTCCCCCATGGAAGAGAGAGGACTGCCCCCAGTTTAATCAACAGCAGCAGGACCCTGGGATGATGCACACCAGGGTGGACTCACAGGATGGCATGGAGCAGGAAAAGGGAAAGTAGGAGTGACAGCAAAGGAAAAGGGAAGAAGGCTGCCCCCATCCTGTGTCATTACAGTCCAGGAAGGAGGGACTGAACATTAGGATGGATGACACCAGCAGAACTGTCCAAGTTTTCTATGGGCTCTGTGTGTGTGTGTGTGTGTGTATGCACTTGTTGGAATATGCTATGGTTTAAGTCAAGGAATATGCTATGGTTTAAGCACATCCCTTAATACTTAATATCTCTTGTTTGGAATGGCTACATAATTATCTTGGCACAGAAACAACAGGAGGAAGCTCTTACAGCAGCCTGGCCATGAGCCATTTTGTGTACATATAATACAGATGTCAGAAGATGACCCCCATCCTATGACAGGTCAAGGAGGAACTCCCTCCTATGCATACTAGAGGCATAGCTTTCATTGCGTTGTCTTCCAGAACTGTGGAAGAAAAGGAGAACCAGCTCTCTTCCCAAAAGCCTCTGCTCTCTCCTTCACAACACTGGGCTAACACCGTGACACCAGTCTAGGGAACAACTGTCCCACCATACAGTGTGCCTCTTTCACAGTCCCTAAGGAGACAGGTCACACGTCCCCTAGGTCCACAAACTCATCTTCTCGTTTGGCCAGGTCATCTTCACCTCCTAAAGCTTTCCAGCCACTGGTAGGTAAGACAGGCTTGGCTGAATGTCGCTGGAGCAGTGCAAAGGGGAACAGGGAAGACAGGCGGACTGAGTTCCTGAGCAGGCCGGGCGCCTGTGCATGGACAGCCTCCTGCCTGTGGTGCCTTGCCTCTATCTTCTCCTGCAAGCTCTGCACTTCCTCCATCATCTCCAAGAGTTTGCCCATGGTGGCCACTCTGCCACCGCCCAGGATTTGGGCTTCTGGAATCCAACGTAAATAGCGCTGAGCCCACACCTTGATTTCTGGCCCCTCAATGCGGGGCAACAACAGGCCGTGGTAGTCTGTGGGCTTGCTATGCCAGCTGTCGTAGAACTCCCGAGAGTTGTCCTGGAGGTCATCGGAAGAGTTAATAAGTTTACTAATTCTCTTGCCTAGGAGGTTCTTGATTAAATGATCTGTTTCTTCCCTGAAAAATCCTCTTTTGGGAGATGACTTAGACTGGGTAAGTGGCAAAGAAAGTTGTCGTTGATGCTTTGAAAGAAAACACAAAAGAGTATCTGGTTAGGAGGCAAGGTCACAGTTATTTTCATTAAAATAATAATAATGATAATAATAATTAATATAATGAACATCACCATCCTGCTATGAGCAGTTCGAGAGACATAAGAACTGCCATCTCATGTGTATCCATTCAAATGCGTAGCACACAGGAGAGACTTCCTGCTTATGGTGGCAGTGAGTGATCTGTGTGGTACACCATCAACAAACAGGAGAAACCCGACATATGTGGGGCTGCACACAAGGCATGCTGGGATAGACTGGTCCTTCGGAGAAGGGTACCAATGGACACAAAGTACTTTGCAGGAACCAGTTTAGCACATGTTAGTGATTTAGGCCAGTCTTGGGGGCTTTTTGAGACATAGTTCTGCTACGTAGCCTTGGTCAGCCTGGAACCCTCGGTCTCCTGTGTAGAGCACTCTCGTCAGGAGCACTGGGATCCCTCTGCTTCTGCCTTCCAATCACTGGTGGTACAGGTGTGTGCCGCCACTCCGGGCACTGCTTGGTTTGTTTTTTGTTTTTTTGAGAGCTCTTCTCTATAGCCTCTTCTGCACATCTTCAGGGCATCAGCACTGACCACCTGAAGATATCATCCCAGGAACAAAATAACCTTTTAGCTTATCAAGCACTCAGTGGAGTTCTAGCTGAAGTTATAAGGTCTCTCTTGAACAAGGGCAATAGAGGAATGCGCTCACTTGGCTAGATATTCTTGTCTGACAGGCTGCTCAGAGCAGGAAACATGGGAGCATTTAAGTTTTGTTCCTGTTTGCTAACTTTCTCCAGAACAAAGTTAAGTATTACATTCTGGGTACACTGTGAGAGGGTTATGAGGACAGGTCAGAGGCTGTGGGGACTCATCCATGTTCAAAGGAAAAGGCACAAATGCAGGAAGAGGGATTTTCTGCCAATTCTTTGGTTCTTTTTCTTTTTCTTTTTTTGAGACAGGGTTTCTCTGTAATTCTTCTGTTCTTAAGGTATCCACTCGAAGGAGGAGAGCTGTAAGCAGTGGCTGATGCCCGTAACTCCATGCTTGGGAGGCTGAGACCAGACACGGCCAGGAGCTTAGGGCCAGCGTGGATCACACAGGGAGTTTTCATGTGAGCCCTGCAGTGTTGCTCACCCCCACCCTGCCTCATTTACACAGCCTGCAATCCTGCATCTTCCCTCCCAACCTCTCCTGGAGCTGACATTACCTGCCACTGTTTCTAAGAAGAGACAGTGAGGACATCAGATAAGGGGTGCTTAGCTGTCCCAGCAGCTCCTTGCCCCACAGGTACCAGTCCGTTCTGTGACTCTAGCCCAGCACTCCAGAGGACAAGCAGGCTGCCACCAGGGGGCAGCACAGCACAGAAAAGGACATCACTGCTTGTGATGCAGCAAACAATCCTGCTGACCAGCAGAAAAGGTCAGCATCCGGGGGCCGAGGACAGTGAAGAAGATGACATGGCAGGTCTAGTGCCCAGCAGCTGACACTGTCTCTAAGTGCTGGTCATGGCACACCTGCATCCAGTCTTCCTTAGATTAGAACCTCGTTCCATGCCTGAACAGGTGAGGCTCCCAGAGGCCCTGAGAATCAGGCAGGACAGGCAGGACAGTGGTAGGAAAGCTAACGACACACACAGGTTAGATCTGCCAGCACTATGGGCTCTGAGGGCCTAAGGGATCTGAGAGAGATTCTAGGCCAGGTGGCAGAATGCAGACCAGGGAATGCTGTTTACACTGTGCACCAGTTAGAGAACTCTGGGGTATGATAGTAAGTAAAATCAGGAACAAATTTATCTAAAAGAAAATAAGGACTTGTGCTTTGAGTTTAGGGTACAGGATGGCAAACTCCAGTCCATGGGCCGAAGCTGGAGGGGACAACTGTGTAAACACTGGGCACAGCCATTCCCCTGCAGTAGGAAGGTAGAACAGACACAGGACAGACAGCGCAGACACAACGCTTGTCAGTCTCAGTTTATAGGTTTATTAAGAAAAATCTTGGGGGGGCTGGAAAGATGGCTCAGCGGTTAAGAGCATTGACTGCTCTTCCAGAGGTCCTGAGTTCAATTCCCAGCAGCCACATGGTGGCTCACAACCATCTGTAATGGATCTGATGCTCTCTTCTGGTGTGCCTGAAGACAGCTAGAGTGTACTCATGTACACACAATAAATAAATAAATCTTAAAAAAAAATAAATAAGAAGAAAAAAGCAAAGTCTTGGAGCAAGAGATGTGGCTCAGTGGGTAAGAGCACTGATTGCTCTTCCAGAAGATTCAGGTTTGATTCCCAGCACCCACATGGAGGTTCACAAGGGACTATAAGCCCAATTCCAGGGGGTCTGATGCCTTTTTTTCTGGTCTTTGTGGGCACCAGACACACATGTGGTACACAGACATATATCAGATAAAACACAGATGCATATAAAATAAAATAGTCACGTTTTTATTAAAAACAAACAAAGTCTTGCAATGAACTATGTGAACTGGCAAATGTGTGGTAAACTTTCCTAATCAATGCTCCCTTTATCTACCAGCCATACTCAGTGTACAATTCCATGCAGCACAACTGTGGTCACAGCAGTCTCAGTGACAGGTCTCATCAAAGCAAAGGTGAATTTGCTAAAGTAAGGATCATCACTGAGACCCTAACCTGAACACCACCAGAGATCCCAACTGCACGCCATAGGAAGAGGCAACACACCAACAGAGAGATCCATAAATGAGCCTTTGTCCTCACACACATGGGATGGAGGAGCTGGTGGGGGTGGGGTGGGGTTAAGACAGCACATCTTACTTTGAAACGTGATCCTTTCCGCTGGCCTTTGTCCAGTTTTGGCTTTTCCACATAGAGAGGGTTTCTGAGTAATGTCTGCGCTTTGGGTTCAAACTGTACTGACCAATCCCACACGGTGAGCAGAGTCAAAGGCTTGCTTTGTGCATCCAGGTTTTCCCTACCCTGCCAAAACAAGCACAGGTCAGTATAGCTTCCAGGGACGGCTGGAGAGCAAACACACATTCTCAGAAACAGGCTTCAGGAAGAATGAGTGCCTGTGTAGGCACTGTTTCTCAAGGTAGACGCCCTTGGCAGGGAAGATGGTGGAAGGCCCTTATTTCCAGTGGTCTGTGTCTGCTCTCAGGCTGGGTTTTTTCACAATAACCTGGTGAGTTAACCCCTTCCTTTCCATATTTGCCATCTGAGGAAACTGAGGCTAAGTACACACAAGTGAACCACCTGAGGGTGTGGAGCGGGCAGGCTGCAAGGCTGTCACTGAGCCCAGGGCTGTCTAAGATGCAGCTTCCCTGTTCCTGCGTCCTTCTGGGACCTAGCAATCTACCAACTCAAAGTCAATCACAAAGCAGGAGAGGGCTAGATGAAGGCACAGAGATGAACAGATCACAGGCTGAGCAGGGACCAAAGTCAAAGCCCAGCTATCTTGTTCTCTGGGCATCCATTCTTGTCCCAGAGTAACTTTAGGCATTAAGGTAATGAAGAGAGGACATCTGGTCTACCTTTAAAAAGGTTAACTTTTAATTTGGCTTAACCCCCAAACTCCAAAATTGACTTTCAGCTTAATACTTGCAATATATATTCTTGGGCTAGATACTTATTGTGTATCTAGGGATAAGCTTTTTCTGGGATAACAATATATAACCAGAGTGTGCTGCAAGGATTAAATACTTTCCTAGGTAGGAGCAGCTGGGATACCTTGAACACATGCCACTTTTAGAGTCACAGTTATGCTTGGAGTCTGTGAGATACAGCTTCTTTGACACAGGGGTCTTTAAGAGGGACTCTTACCATGTTAGTATCTTTTTGATGAGGTGAATTGAAGAAGAAGGTGCTAAAAATAGGTATATACAGGCTATCTGACAGAACAGTCAGGTATGTCTCTGTGAACTCAAATGCTGGGGGATACTGGTGCACCAGTTGCCAGACGCAGTCCAAGAAAAGCAGGAAGACAGGGACCTACAAGAGAACAATACACACGTTACTTAGCAAGCCTAAGTCCAGCAGGACCTGTCCCGAGCTCAGTGGACAGCCATCAGAAGCTTCTGAACCCTGCCTCTCTGGCGAACAGACAACCTACTCCAAGCGATGAATATTCTCGGGGAGACCACGTCCCTGAGGGATCAGCATCTCAAGTACCTACCGTGCCAAAGATGAGTACCTAAAACTGCATAATGGTTATGTACTAACACAGAGAGGTTGCAATCAGCTTTGGTGATAGAGAACACTAATTCTCAACTCCAATTAAGTGAAATTTTTTTTTCGTTGTTGGGTTTTTGTTCTGTTTTGATTTTTATTTTTTCAAGAAGACAGGGTTTCTCTGTGTAGCCTTGGCTGTCCTGGAACTTGTTCTGTAGACCAGGCTGGCCTCAAACTCAGAGATCTACCTGCCTCTGCCTCCTGAGTGCTGGAATTAAAGGCATGAGCCACCACTGCCCAGCTGGTGAATTCTATTCTTCTTCAGAGAATTCAACTGCAAAACTAGGACATCATACTGACTGCCATTTTATACTTTGTCAGGAAAAATAGTGTATGGGGGCATTCCTGCCTGCCCCGGGCTAATAGGTGGGGGCAGTGCTGGAGACTCAGCAGGCGAAGGTTCCCCTCTTTACCACTTCAGGGAGGCCCCTGAAGGCAAAGGCAAAAGCTGCATAATGGGATCCTACCTATGTTCAAGTGTGTTTTGTTAACTGGGTCCTCTTTAGAGCCAGTTTCTTAGTTGAACTACACTTATGATCTGCCAGTGATCGTGCAACAGGGTAAGGCAAGACCGTATGACAGTGTCCATCTTCTATAAGAGTAGAGATGCAGGCCTCACACAGAACCAGTAAGAGGAAGATTAAGAATTATTGGATAAAGGCCAGCTCTACATCAATAATATCACAATCATGCCAGCCCGTTCTCCTTCAGAACTCAGCATGTTGGTTCTTAAGAGGCTTCATGCTACATATTATGGACAATACCACTAAGGTACTATAATCTCAGGCTGATCTCAAACTCATCCTGTAGCCAAGAATGAATGTGAAATTTACTCCTTCTCTGTCCATCTCCCATGCACTGGGATTGGAGGCATATACCTATACATGCTAAATATATGAATGTCAAACATACAAACCTCACTGTATAGTAAGGGCAGGGCTCTTAAGTGTGAGTGACCCTAAAAGGGCTGAGCACAGGCCTTCTCTTGGCTTCTTCCCCAACAAATACATAGAGCCCCTCAGTCTCCCTTTCATAAGACATGCAAAATAACATCCTTCTAAACAGCATCACCCTTCTCTGCCTATCAAAGTATGTGTATCTCATTAGCCTTTCAAATTACTTCCTCCAAGTCCCTTCCAAAACTAAGAAATGGTGGCTTCTTAAGTTTGATAGCATACAGAAGAGCATAGGTCTGGCCTGAAAGAAACTAACTGGCATAGTGACAGAGGCTCGAGTATCCCCAGCAACCTGTCAAGCCCTGAAGAGCAGAAGCCAAGGCTCTCTGTTCACACAGTGTGCTATGCCAAACTGTTCAGCATCACAGACAAACATGTTGATTAGTGATGGAGAGTAAGAGAAGCCACAATTCACACTACTAGCATGTGTTCACTCTAAAGATGACTTAATTAGGTGAGGGTGAGTCCATTTTTCCTTTCACTAGATAGCAAAGAGAACCAAGGAGTTCTGTGTTGCTGGTGCCTGAAACAGCACACTACAATCCAGAGGAAACTACATGTTAACTCAGGCTGGGCCGTGGCTCTGCAGACATAAAACTGGTGGCGCTGGTATATGCTTATAACCCCAGTGCTTGGGAGATGAGCACAGGATTCTAACTGCATGGTCATGCTTAGCTATACAATGAGATTGAAACAAGCCTGGGATATGTAATAGCTTGTTTAAAATGAAATGAAATAAAAACATAAAAAAATTCAGACAGAGAGGCTGAGCCAGCCATGTAAAGGGAAGCAAGCTGAGGTGGATGGTGGTGCATTCACGGAATCCCAGCTACATGGGATGAGGAGACGGAAGACTCCTGAGTTCAAAGCCAAGGGTTTAGGCAGTATCACCAAAAGCCCATACCCCAAACAACATAGCAATGACGAGCAAGAGAGAGGAGAGCTGGGACTCGGCCACTTCTCCAGCACTCCAAAGGCTCTAGCAATGGATAGCACGAACATAAGGAACATGGACTCTGCTAAGTGTACCTCCTGTGGTAAACACGAAATACCACTCACTGCAAAGTTAAATTTAGCGAGATTTGAAGGGTTCCCTCTTCCGAAGTCATTTTCTAAGTGTTATAAAACCAGTATTTCTCCTAGTATGAAACAATACATAACCTTACTCTACACAAGTTAGAAAACTTTGAACATGATCATTGATATGCTTTTAGTCCCAGAAGGATTTCAATTTGTTTAAAGCATTCAAAGTCATCCTGAGGTGATGGACCCGCTTCCTGGTGTCTGTGGAGTATGCACTTGTACCTGACAAGCATATTTGACTGAGGACAGTGGCCCAGTGAGAGGGAGTTTCTCCCCAGGACTGCAACAGTCTGCAGTGAGGACACTCACCTCCTCTTTGTCACTCTGGTGGAGATGGTTACAGCGGTCCAAGAAAGAGTGGCCACCCATGACCCACTCCTTTTGGATGAGGCTCTGGAACCCAGTCCTGGTTCGACAGTAGGCATCCATCATCACTTGCACCAGAGAGGAGAGGAGGCAGCAGAGGTCAGAAGCATTCTCTTCTACAAGGAGGAGGAGGGCAGAGTGTTAAAGAGGCAGTGTTCTCATCCCACACAGCTAACAGGGCTCCTAAGAGCAACATCTTGTTATTACTTCCTATAGACAAGGGCCAGTTGGGGAGACAGGCTGCTTGTGGCATATCAGGACAGGTCCCAGCACATAGGGGTGGTAAGCATAGATCTGCTTACTGAACAAAGGCAGCCCTGAAAAATCAACCTTTAGCACACAGCACCTGTAGATGCCATAAGAGAACAGTAACATCTATGCACCAATAGCCTGCCTAACTGCAGACGGGGGCCTACCTCCCTTCCTATGAGGGGAGAGTCATCTCTCACTGCTCCAGATGCAGACCCTTGTCTTCTACTTCCTATCCTTCTTGGATTACTTTGCACTAAAGACCTTTTCAGCCATGAGGATCATTCCTGTTCTGTCTGAGGAACACAGAGGCGCCTGCTTCTCCTTGTCAAGCCTACAGGAGGAATTCTTGATATTCCTCCACGTGCCCACCTGGAATGCACTTCATACAATCTACAAGGCTAAAGTCTATTCACAGAGTTACCTACCATTGCTGACTTAGAGCAAAGGCAAATACATCCACAGTCATGCTAAAGCCAGGACTACATTTCCCATGGCTTCCTATTTATTCCCCCTTTCCAAAAAGGTCCAACTCATACTGCTTTTTAAAAATGTCCTCAAGGAAGATGGTGAGAGTATCATTCGGGTTAGAGAACTAGAACTAGAGATATAATCATGCTGTTAGCACTCTTTCTTCCCATACCCTAGAATTACAATGCACTAAATCTCAGGCTTACACTCATCTCTAACAACCATGCAACTACCTGGGGTTAAGAGAAACAGACTCACGAATATAAGTATGTGTGTGTGTGTGTGAACCTGCATGTGTGCAGGCACATATGGAAGCCAGGCCAGAGGACAATTCTGTGTGTTGTTCCTTGAGTACCGTCTACCTTCTTCCTGCCCTCCAAGACAGGCCTTCCACTGGCCTTGAACTTAGGGTTAGGCTAGCCTTCCTTTCCAATGAGCACCAGGGGTCCTGTCTCCTCCTCCCTGGTGCTGGGATTACAAGCACATGCCATCATGCCTGTTTGTCTGTTTGTTTGTTTGTCTGTTTTCCAAAGCTACTGGCTGACTCATCTTCTCTGCCCAAGAGACAGATGTTTTTATCTGTCCTCTAGCACTGTCAGTCTTTGACAGTTCCATCTTGAAGGCAACGGCACACCTCTGGGGACATCTCATTTCCATCAGAACCGAACTGCACACAATGCACAGCTCTAGAGTTGGTCCTGGGCTCTCCCGCCTCTGAGTTCTCATTCCTCTTTACTTGCTATTTGGAATTTAAACAATACTCTTCTCGTGTCTGTGTAAGAATATGCTTAAGGTGATGTTCTCATTAGTGTGCAAGTGTGTAGGGGTAAAGCACAGAGTGCTGCACATGGAAGGTGCTTAGCACAAGCACTCAGGGCTAAGGCACTAGCACTGGGTGGTCCAGACACCACGAAGAGGAATATCTTCCAATTTGCTTTCCTTTCTATGGCAACTGCATCAAGCTGCCAGCACACAGACAGAAACAGTCATCTAAGCAGCTACAGGCCCCCCCAGGGAAAAGGGTGTCCCAAAGACTGTTGGGTAAAGACACTGAACAATTCCTTGTTGGGCTGTGAGCAGGTCTGCTGAGTTCCATGTAAACTACACCACTGAGATCTGAGCAAAGGATTATAGGTGAAGGAAACGGGAGGGGGAGGGAAGGAAACCGATCCGCTCTGCAAACTATACACACAAAAGCTGACTCTTGGTGGATGGGGCTGGAAACCTCCCCTCGTGCCTTATTACCCAACAGGAGGACGTTCATATTCTGTGCTTCCAGGCATTCTGTAATCTCTATTGCTTTCTTCAGGCAGCGTCTACACATGGAAGAGAAGAGAACAGCCGCGTTAGTTACTGAGCTTGCTGCTATAAGCAGGACGTTTAGAAGTGGTTTGAATTACTGATATACACTAGTACACACACACACACACACACACACACACACACACACACACACACACATTTATTCAAAGGGATAAAAGCAGTATCTTAGATATCCACACTCATATGCACTGCAACATTCTCACACTCATCAAAACATGAGTGTGAGAAGCAATCTATGAGTTCACTAACAACAGAACAACTTTGTGCGCACATGTGTGTGTTGGGATATTATTCTGCAGTAAAAAAGGACACTCTATCACTGCAGCAATATGGGAAGAACTTGAACAAAAGACAGGTGCAGAAAGGCAAATGCTGCATAATTCCACACCGAGATGTCCAAGTCTGATCCGCCAGAGTGGAATGGTGGTTCCCAACAGACAGGCAGTGGTAGAAATGGGGAGATCAGGGCACAGCACAGATGCAAGGAAGTGCTGAGCTGTGGCCGTGGTGCCATCACATGGAGCCTTGTGAACAGATTACCACACCGTGCTCCTCACTGGGGTGTAGTCCAGGCACAGTGCTCACATGTGGAACTAGGTTCCATCTCTAGCACCACCAACAAACATGTAACTCCAATGTATAAACTCTTTGTCAATTAAATATTTATGAAACCCACCAAGAACTGCAAGTTTTTATAAGGGAGTCATAAAATCAATGTAAAGATGCTCCCAGTTACATTTTCTTTTCTATTGGAATTTTTAGTTAGCATACCAAATAATAGAAATGTTTCTTAGCTATATTCATCCTCCATGCTACCCTCCCTCCCCTCTCCCATCTTTCCTGGTCTCCTTTATGCCCCCAAACAGTCACTCTTCCATGCTCATGGAAGGGGGTCGGCAAGAGGGTAAGAAAAATGATATCTAGATTCAGTTTGAGAAAATGTACCTTACTTTGTTTCCCTAACTCTTGTCTATTGTTATTTCAGAGCCACACCCTCCCTTCATGGTCTCCCCTCTACCTTTTTCTTCTTCTTTTCTTAAAAATCTGTGTGAAAAGGTCTTGTGTAGCCACCTTCTGACTATCCATCAGCTGGGTTTCTTTTTGTTTGTTTGAGACAAGGTTTTTCTGTGTAGCTCTGGCTATCTTAGGACTCCATCTGTAGACTGGGCTGTCCTCAAACTCAGTCTCTTGAGAACTCGGATAAAAAACATTTTCTCACCTCCCAGCTAATTAATTTTTTTATTAGATATTTTCTTTATTTACATTTCAAATGTTATCCCCTTTCCTGGTTTCCCCTCTGAAAACCTCCCCTATGCTACCCTCCTTCCCCCTGCTTTTATGATGGTGTTACCTCCAGCCACCTACCCACTCCTGCTTCCCTGTCCTGGCACTCCCCTACTCTGGGGCATAGAATCTTCACAGGACCAAAGGCCTCTCCTCCCATTGATGACCGACTAGGCCATCCTCTGCTACATATGCTGCTGGAGCCATGAGTCCCACCATGTGTATTCTTTGGTTGGTGGTTTAGTCCTCGGGACCTCTAGGGGTACTGGTTGGTTCATATTGTTGTTCCTCCTATGGGACCGCAAACCCCTTCAGCTCCTTCAGTCCTTTCTCTAATTCCTCCATTGGAGACCCCGTACTCAGTCCAGTGGTTTCTCTTCTGTTATAGCATTTGATCTCAGAATAACTAACCATGACATACCAGGTATCAGTCAATTCCTCTACAACTCAGAATTAGATAACTGTACAATTCATGTGCGAAGCAATGGGTTGAAATACCTGATTATATCAAGCCAGCTGCTGCTTTCTAAGAGAGAAAACCATTTTATGTCTGTGTCCCAAAATTCCGAACTGTTATCTGAAAAAGGAAAAAACAAAACAAAACAAAACAGGAGACTTTAGGTTACTGCACATGGCCACACCTGCAGGGTCCCAAGTAAATGAAATAAACCACAACTGTAGACTTGCAGTCCTGGGTCACAGAGTAAACTTAACCCCGTTACCATGTGCAACCATGCTTTGCTAGTTAGAAGTCTAGAATGCCAGCTCCCTTAAGTAAAAACAGCTTTCTGGGTCAGTCATAGCTAGCTGGATGCCTGCTGTTAGTCTACACAGTGACACTTCAATATCCGCTGAACAAACCCTAAAATAGTAAAGACTGTGCCAAGGAGTCAGTTAGGAAAAGATGTCTCATGTGGGTTAAGAATGAGAAGAGCTAAGCCGGGCGGTGGTGGCGCACGCCTTTAATCCCAACATTCAGGAGGCAGAGGCAGGCAGATTTCTGAGTTTGAGGCCAGCCTGGTCTACAAAGTGAGTTCCAGGACAGCCAAGGCTATACAGAGAAACCCTGTCTTGAAAAACTAAAAAAAAAAAAAAGAAAAAAAGAAAAAAAAAAAAAGAAAGAAACTGTACAAGCCAAAGGTGGGTTAAAAGTAATTAAAGCATTTCCAATGTGGGGGGAAAAGTTGGTCAGGGAAAACCAACAAGTCATTCACAATATAAATAATTAGGAAGGCCAGGGGCTCCAGGCACTCCATGGTTCAAAACCTGCTAGGATGCTCCACAGGGGAACTGGCATGATATGGAAAGGAGGGGGAGAAAGATGGCCACAGTGAAACCCTGGGGAGCAAGACAGAAGCAGCATCACGGTGTAGCTGGGACCCTGGACCTCCGCCTCCAGCCTGACACTGCGTGTCTGAGACCCTGGAGGCCAACCACCCCTGCTCACCACAGATCCATTTGACAAGAGATTTCGATCAGTGTTCACAAACCTATCAGAAACAGCTGCTTAAATTTACAGTATGCACTCTGGATCTCCTGCAGGGACAGGAAGTTGCTTGATAAGTCTTCAGTTTTAACCATCTCGTAGGGTGGCCTGTGGATAGTCTTGTAAATTCTAGGTGTCAAAAAGGAACAGGAGGTTAGAAGTGCATATGTGAACTTGAGAGCTTGCTGGTCACGCGCCACAGTCTGTGTGATGCGCCCTGCAGCCACCTGCTCATTTCATCCTCACTCACGTGAGCCAGCACATGTGGAAATGGAGGTCAGCTTGGGTCAAAGCAATCTACTTACATAACCTGCTCCTTTTGTGGTTTTGCGTTATGTACTGTGACTTTATCCTATTTGTTTTGGAGGGGCTAGAGAGGTGGCTCGGTGCGTAAGAGAACTTGCTGCTCTGTTGGAGCACCTGGGTCTGCCCTCAGCAGCTCACAATCACCTGTAATCCCAGGCCCAGGGAGCAGGCACAACACCTATACACACAACACCTATACACATGCCCTGAATAAACTCTATTCTATACTAAAGAAAAAAGAATGAATAAAACGTCAAAGATAATTTTGAAACATATACTCTGTATACTACAACAATACCATGACCTGATGGGCGTTAACATTACAACGCCGGCCACTCCTCCACCCCTGCCTCACACTTCCACACCCTCCCTGCAAGAGAATTAGAGCAAGTGTCACACTCCGATTCCTCCAATACAAAGCACGACAGCAGGTAAGCGGAATGGACACAGCAGTGAAAAACACACCACAGGCTTCCTACAGAACAGGAGCTAGACAGAACCAGAACAAAATGTATAATAAATACTGACCCGTCCAAGAAGCTCTTCTGAACTTGCAAAGCACCGTCATCCTGTTCTTTGGGCAGTGCTGACATTTTCAAAAGAGCACTTCCATTGTGACAGGACCAACACCAGATCTACAGAAAGGAAAGAAAAACCGTTTACCAGATGACTTATTCAAAACCCAACAGGGGACAGGTGAGCTTAGCATTTATGGTCAAACAGGGACATTTTATTTATTCATTCATTCATTCATTCATTCATTTATTTATTTGGGGGGGGGGTGTTGAGACAGGGTTTCTCTGTATAGCCTTGGCTGTCCTGGAACTCACTCTGTAGACCAGGCTGGCCTCAAACTCAGCCCGAGTGCAGGGATTAAAGGCATGCGCACCACACCCGGCGGGACATTTATAACCACTAAACAAACTGGCTAGATACAATAAAAAACATTTACTCTTAGAAATTAAAGAAAACGGGACTAGGCAGTGCGACTCGCTTGCTCACAATCTAGCATGCACCTTCGCTTGGCCTTAGCGCTGGTGACGGTGACATAATGGTTACCTTGCTACCCATGGGACAGTAGCTACTGTGACAGTGCAGTGCAGCTTTCGTGACAGGCGCTCTGCATGAATTAACTCCCTACGTTCTCACAGCCACGGCAGGTGGTAAGCTTGATGATTAGCCCCATTCACAGCTGGAGCTCAAGTTCAGAAAGACCAAAGGACTTTCTCCACATGTAACAGTGGCTCCAGGCTCACTGCAGGCTGCGCCCTACCTCATAGCAAATGGACGGCGCTGTTCCCAGCAGAGAGGGCGGGCTTTGGGAAGAAGGTGAGCTATTTGACAGAGAATCTGAAACTCACAGAGGGAAGGCACTGACGAAGTTGTGAGACAGCATAAAGATGACCAAAATCCATTCTACCTCAGCTTTCTGACAGCCAAGATACAACACAGGGGCCACTGGGATCAAGGGACATGGAGAAACAACTAAGGGAGGGGGTGAGTGACGGAAGACAAGCTGAGGTGCCTGCGTGGTTTTTCCTGGGCACTGCTTTTGTGATTTGGAAATGACGCTGGGCAAAGCTGTGTGCCTTGGTGCCTTGGCACAGCTTCAGTGTCCTGCTACAGGTGCTGCAGTGGCTAACTGTCTAGCCCTCGCTCTGTCGACCACACCATCTACCTTGGCTCAAGTAATGTTGGGAAGAAAAAATGGAAGGGTGTAGTCAGAAAGCTGACTCAGCAGGATGATTGCAGCTAAGGCTGACAACCTGAGTTCAATTCCTGGAACCTACATGATGGAAGAAGAGAACTGAGTGTATAAAGTCTTCTGACCTGTCAGACACACATTACAGAATGAATGAATGAATGAATGAACAAACGAAATGCCAGTTTCCCCTCTTAGTAGGCCCCATTCAGCATCACCTGCCACGAACAAGCCACCTTGGATAAGGGAGCAGCTGCCTGGGCAGGAGCTAGAAAACAGCAGAGCAATCCAGGACTCCGAGAATCAGAAAGAACTGTCTTGGGACACAAGGGGAAGATGCTGAAATTGACACTGGGTACACTGGATGCCTAGTGATACTAACACATCACTGCCCAGCATCCAGGAGGCCTCTGACTGAGGGACTATGTGTTCAGGAGAGTGGACTGCTGCTACTGACATGGGAAGTGATGTCAACTAGAGTGAGTGCTGAGGACTGCTTTAGCATCTGTTCCCCCAAAGAGCAACTCCCCTTCATGGGCCAACCTGAACTGGACTTGTAAGTCATATGAGGCAGCGGTATTCAGACACTGAAAAAACTGAGGGGCCCTTTGTGTCTCTCTCCATCCTCCACTGTGACAGAAAACAGCATGCAGAAACTACCACCAGCTTCTAGATCTGCTGCCAAAAGGTCAGAGTAATTTCTTGAATACTTAAGCAGCCATGCCTACTAGCTGGTATAACTTACTTGGATGTAGATGAAGGATACTCTTAGTCATGACTGGATGACAGTACCCCCAAATGAAACATCTCTAATCATTTTAAGTTCTTATTTGGGGCAAAAGGGGGGGCAGACCTTTCTTATTTTTCAGTTGGGACATATGTAATAATCTTTATAATTATAATTGTCTCATCTCATATGAGGCACAAAGGGACAACCAATTGCTAGTCTTTATTTTTTAAATTTAGACAAGCAACCTAGCAAAAAACGGCAAGGATGAGAACGACCTGACACCATACTCATGATCAAGGCACAAGCNACCCACTAAGGATATTACAACAGCAAACAACGCCTTCCTAAAGCTCCTAACAAATGTGGGGGGCTCTTCCCCTACTGCTTAGGAGAAAGTTTTCTGTCTCAGCCCTAAGGCCTGGAGAGAACAAGCTGTATTTGATTTCCCATGTGTAGCGATGAAGGAGGAGCCTTATTCCCACGTGTGTGGATAGTTCTCCTTTTCTGTTTCTTCCCATGTCACACCCTCTTTTCTATATTCTCCACGAAGGTGGAGACGCTCGTTTTCATTCCTCTCAAGCAAGTGTACTTTTCCAATGGTACTGCGCACTATTCTGAGACCCAAGGCCCTTGCGGGTGCCCACAACACCACAACATTTCCACTGTGCTGACGTGCACTGGAGGCACAGTAGCAGTGTGTGGTGAACCTACTGATGGCTCAGCACCAGTCAAGGCACACAGTGCACTGTGCCATCTGTGTCCTTGATCCCCACTAAGTAAGACTTTCTAAATGAACAAATTTCTAATCTTGACCACTATCATAAAGTGTCTGTCCCAGTGAGTTGGGAGTGCCTTTGACAAAAATTGTGCATGTTTAGATTTTGGAGGACTAATAACTCTTTTAGTATTGGAAGGAACTAGGGAAGAAATGGAAAAGGCTATTGGAAGCTGCCATGGGAGAAAAGCACCCACCAGTTCTTCTAGCTGGGATGCCTACAGACCACAGTACCAGCCAGCCCGGAAGATAGTGCCAATGAAGCAACTGGCACTTTACCTTGGGGTAACCAACTGCTGTCTAATAGGGCTTGTATCCTAAGGACTTCTCTGTGTGTGCACCCATGGATAACTGTAGCTCTCACCCCTCATCAAAGAAGCCTCTTTTTACAGAAGATGGTGACTGTTTAAAGAGATCCAGAGCTGGACACATGCAGACAGCAAGTGACTGGGGTGCCCAACCCTAACTGACACATTTACAACAGTAGAAAAATTTAAGAACTAGGGGATAAGGACACTTGCTGGGGAATAGTGTCTGCAAGATAGGACCAGGAAGCTGCACCCATGAAACCTCAATAATATGGTTAGCTGCCTAAAAACAACCCGCACAATGAGAGTGCCCACTGACATACCAATGAGGATGGGGTAGATTCCATAAGCTCAGAAGCCTAGATGAAGAGTTCTGTGCAATCAATGGAGGCTGAGAAGGAAAACCAACCTCTCCAAGGATGGTTATCTAATTCTAAAGGGTCAGCCATCAATACGGGTTCATATAAGCAACACCAAATGGACTCAGTACACTGTGTGTGTGTGTATGCACACTACTTATATATGCATATGTGTACATGTATATATACATATGCATACACATGGAACAATTATATCTCATACAGTTATCATACTGTATAATAATTAAGTCAGAGTTGAGAGAGAGAAGAATAAAGTGGTATAAATACAGTGTTCATGTACAAAGTCCTGAAAAAATTAAATTTCTAAAAAAATTTACAAAGTGAATAAACTGAGTTTATCACTTCACAGAAAGCAATTTATAAAATGTTGTCAATGGGGGGAAAATTAAGCTTTAAAGCAAAAACTTAGAAATGTGAAAAATTAGAATGTAACCTTATGAAAAGCTTCCTATATGGACTCTTCTGGTAAGAGGATACTACTGAAGGGTTAGTATCTACATGTCTAACCCATGAACCAGTATTTCCAAATATATAACAGGACAAAATGCATCCTTTAAATTCCATTCAAAGTATAAGACAGATTGGTGGATTTTAATAACAACAAAAAAAGGAACAGTTCCTTGTGTTTTCTTTTCTTTTTTTTAAAGATTTATTTATTTTATGTATATGAGTAGACTGTAGCTATACAGATGGTTGTGAGCCCTCATGTGGCTGCTGGAAATTGAATTTTTAGGACCTCTGCTGGCTCCAGTCAGCCCGCTCGCTCCAGTCGGCCCGCTCGCTCCAGTTAGCCCTGCTCGCTCAGTCCCTGCTTATTCTGTCCCAAAGATTTTTATTTATTATTATACATAAATACACTGTAGCTGACTTCAGATGCACCAAAAGAAGGCATCAGATCTCACCCTGGGTGGTTGTGAACCACCATGTAGTTTCCGGGACCTGAACTCAGGACCTTCAGAAGAGCAGTCAGTGCTCTCACCAGCTGAGCCATCTTGCCGGCCCCTCTTGTGTTTTCAAATTCCTTACTATGGTAATGTTTGTGAAACTGTTATGGACCATGTCTGGTGTACCGTCAAATAATAAAATGCTCAGTCCAGCCTATCGATGCCTTCCTTTCCAAATACACATGCCTGAAGCTGGAGTTTCTCTGTGTTCTTTAACTGGTCCTCTGCATACCACAACAGACTGAATAAAAGAATCCAGCTGTCTTCTATTTCCAAAATCCAAAATAGTGCTATCCCACTTGACTGTTTTAGATAGTTATTTTCCATAAACATATGTTACTTAATGATAAAATGCTTCTTATTTTTTTCATTAAAATTCAATTTGAAGAAAAAAAAAATCACAGGGTCTCACTCTGTAGCCTACACTGGTCTAAAACTTAGGGAATGCATGCTAGCTTCAAAATCATGGCAATCCTCCTGGCTCAGCCAGCTGGGATTACAGGCATGAGCCATCACACCCAGTTTTAACTGGAATTTCTAAAATGACACAACTCACATAAACAAAGCTCTTTCACAACTATGGAAATTTTCAAGAATGTAAAGGTGAGTATGGAAACCTCAGCTGTCAATCAGGGCTGAAAACCGGTAGAATGTGATCCGGCTACACCCCAAGAGATTCTCCAATTTAACCACATCTAGTTGGAGATCAGAAAAACTCACATAGCAATCTGCATCACTAGCTTCCTCTTAAAAAAAAAAAAATCCAGCCACCTGGCATTATTTAGTCAACAGTGCTACAGGCTGGTGCTGAAGCGCTGCCCTTCTGGGCCAGACAGAGGGATACTCACTCCCTGCCCAGCCTGCCCTCTGTAGGCTCTGGGAATGTGCAGGTGTCTCACCATCTCAGCTCACATTCCAGACTCTTCTGGCAGAGCAGCCTTGTGTACTACACGTTACGTGCTTATGATTCTGATTCCTGACCAAATTCACACAGGCTTGGGAACTCCGTCAACAATTAAAAGTCGGTACCATCTAGCTGTGCTTTATTAGGTCAGTGACATTAAAGATGGCTCCCATCCCTCCTATTCTGTGCTTCATGCTGTTTTATAAGAGAAGCCTTGGCAATGCCCAGATCAAGATTATCAGAGCTGGCCAAAAGTAATCTTAAATTCCACTATGAGTAGTATCAGCTCAGGTGCAAAGTGATTAAGTGTTAAAGCAGGTGGGCCTATTCTCCTCCTAAAGTGTCTCAGCGTGTCTGCTACAATTTCAAGAGCATTTGGGATGGCTTCAGACTTGCTGCAGGGAGCCTCACGGTTAGGAGGCAGCCTAGGGAGTCCCTGTGGTGTTTTGGATTCCTCTTACGCTTCAGACAAACTCTGGAGCACTAAGCCAAGGGCCCTAAGGATCACTGCTAGGATGGGCTGCGAGGACTGCGTACATGTACTTACTGGTATACCATGGCCCTGAAAACGCTTCACATCATCTTCCGGAAGGGGAGTGGGGACAACGAAGTATGCTGGCAACCTAGAAGCAAGAGATGGTATCAGCTTTCAGACACTTACTTCACAAAATCTGTAAACACTCACAAGGAAAAAACAAAGTGTTACACAGAGGACCATGCTTCCCTTGAGACCCCGCTCAGGTGAACTGCTTGCTATCCCTGGGCTGCTGACTGCCGACAGACAAGCACTGTGATCAGATAGGCTAGGAATCCAGATTCCAGCCCTAGCTCTGCCTATGATTTGCACAGCCCTGACTCTGCTGGCAAGGGAGCGAAGTTGTTCTGCCCTTCTGGGTCAGTGTCCTCTTCTACAAGTGAGGAAGATGGGGGAGTGGGTATGGCTCTGCAGCAGAGCCCCCAGCCCCTACAAGACTCTAGATTTGACTTTTAACACTGAAAAAGAGGAGACTAGAAAATGTGGTATTTAAGCCGGGCGGTGGTGGCGTATGCCTTTAATCCCAGCACTTGGGAGGCAGAGGCAGGAGGATTTCTGAGTTCGAGGCCAGCCTGGTCTACAAAGTGAGTTCCAGGACAGCCAGGGCTATACAGAGAAACCCTGTCTCGAAAAAAAAAAAAAAAAGAAAGAAAGAAAGAAAGAAAGAAAGAAGACAAGAAAAAAAGAAAATGTGATATCTAAAAATATATAAAGTCCAAAATCTCATCAAAGAGTAACAACAAAAACACCTATGTTGCTTCTAATTACACTAATCGAATGTGAAAATTGGTAACCATGACTGTTATCCATTTTATCACATACTCTGAGACAGGCTTGGTGGCATGACTTTAATCCCAGCTCTTAGGAGACTCTCTGTGAATTCAAGGCCAACCTGGTCTACAAAGTGATTTCCAAGACAGACCGGGCTACATAGGAAAGTCCTGTCTCAAAACAACACAAAAACACAACAGGAGAAAGACCCAGTCCTAGCCTACTTCTGCCAACAACTGACGTTTGTGAGTGCTCCTCCTCGGCAGACTTCCCCAATCCATCATACAAACAACTCGTTTAATCCAACATCACTCTCAAGATTATAGTGTGATCATTTCATTTTACTAAGACACCACATTGACTGAGGCTCTTTCTGAGTTACACTATTGAAGTAGAAACTTATGGGTTCTTTGGAAAGTTGTTTGGATGGTGTTTTACTGGGGGAAACACATGAAGGAATGTTTCCTGGAAGCAAACACAGAAGAGAGAATATTCTGCTAAAGCAAACACGTGAAAGGACATGTGATGGATTCTCTGCTAACAACACACATGTATTGGTCCACCTTACATTGCATAGTTGAGCTCAGTTTGTGGGGACTCTGAGGACTCTGGCTGATTGGATGCACGTGCTGAGACAAGACCTGGGCTGAGGCAAGACTTGTAGAGGACACGAGATGCTTGGAGGATATAAATGGACTCAACAGAGCAATGGAGACAGAACTTGATTTGCTGGTACAGCTAGCTGTACACCGCTTGTGGTCTCAAGTCTTCACTGATTTTCATTTCCCTTAAAAAACACAGCAGAGAACTCCTGGCATCCCTCTGGGTACCTCCTGCTGACTGGCTGAGGCCTGGCTGTCTCTGCTAAGTCTTGTCACCATTGTTGCTGACCTGACTCTACCGAACTGGACTGATGGTGTAGTATTTGAAGTGTTTGTGAGTGAATGGAGCGGCTGCTGCCTGCTAACCTGTGAACTGCGGATTTTCAGACAACATAGACGGGAGTTGCTCCAAAGAAACTTTCTAAAGAGGTCCACCCCCACCCCCACCCCCCGCCTATATCTTTTCTTTTCCGATCCCTCTGGTTGGTGGGCTACAAGGGAGGTTAAAGCATTTAAGAACCATCATTAAAAATAAGGTTTGAAAATTTAGTTATACACTGTGATTTTATTATCTACAGGAGAAACATCTTTACAAGAATATGCTTGCTAAACAGAAGAACATGAGAAAGCTAATTTTTCAAAGTTGCAGGAACCAAAACTACACGGGCACATTGGCTCCTTGTCATAACTAAAGCCTCCTGAGACCGAAGGCACCTGTGCGGTTTTGCTGTAATGGAAAGTAATCAGATGGTGTTTGCATATACACTGCATGCTCAACGCCAGTCTGTCAGAGTCTTCCATAGGAAAAACTTCAAAGAAAAGAATTTATGTGTATGAGTGTGTACCTGAGAGTATGTCTATGTACCACGTCCATGCAATTGACTTCAAAAACCAGAAGAGAGTGTTGGATTCCCTGGTTGTAGAGCTACAGACACACTCTACAGTATCTAGAATTGTGAGCCAAACATGTGGGTGCTGACAAGCAAACCCCAGTCTTCTGCAAGAGCAGAAAGTAGTCTTATCCACTGATCCATCCCTCAGCCCCATGGGAAGATGGATCTTTAAGTCAGAGATCAGAACACAATGACTGAGCCATTCATCAGTTCACAGAAGGTGGACCTACATGTGAAGCACCACTAGGGGGTGTGGCCAAACTCTACTGTGGGAAACAACTAGCAAAGAGCTTGATTTCTTCAAGAAAAAGAAAAAGTGTGAGAGTCTACACTTAAAAAAAATCCATCAATGGCAAAAATGCTACTCAATCTTTATTAACAATAAATTAAAAAAAAAAAAAAGAATTCTTATAAAAGCGAGTCAAGAATTGGGGGTGTACTCCTATAACCCTAGCAGTTAAGTAGCCAGCCTGGGTACAGGGTGAAACCCTGTTTCAAAACAGACACACACACAGACACACACTCAAACAAAACAACTTCCCTCTCCTCCAAGGCAAACCAAATCCTGGGGAATTTGAAATACTAATTAGATATCAAAGAAAGAAGCAATTTGAACAGGCATAACACAGGCCTGAAATCCCAGGACTTGGGAGGTAGAGGTAAGTAGGTCTCTATGAGGTCAGCCTGGTCACATGCTACAAAGGAAGACCTTGTCTCAACAAACAAAAAGAAGTAGTGTGAATTTGGAAAGTATGATGTTTTCATGCTTTGTTTAGTAAAAACAACCCTAGCCCTTTGTTCTTTGTAATATATACTGGACATAAATCAGATGAGCTTTGAAATTTTTTTGCAATGCAAAGGGGAAACAAGTGGGTGGATGTATAAAGAAGAGAGGGTTAGCTCTGACTTTATCATTGTTATATCTAAGCAAATGGATAAAATGAAGTTTGACATATATTCTTTTGCTATAATGCTTCAAAATTTGTATTAAAGAAACCTCACGGATAATTTTAACAATTTATTTTTCTATGTGTATGTGCAGGTCTGTGTAATTATATGCCACGTGTATTTGGGTGCTGGTGGTAAAGAAGGCGGTCAGAGTCCCTGGAAGTCAGATTCCCTGGGGCTAGAGTAACAGGCAGTTGTTAGCCAGCCAGACACAGGTGTAGGACACTAAAATGGGGTCCTCTAGAGGAGCAGGAAGTGCTTATAGCCCCAAGTCATCTCTCCACCCCACCACAGACAATTGTAAAAGAAGAAAGATCATGACACTATGATATATACCCAGGTCTGTCAAACACTGGTCGTGGCTAAGGTACTCCAGTCACTAACTGCGTTGTGACCTTGACTTCTGAAATTCTGAGGTACTGCATTTTCTTCCATACTTGCCTGAATACATGGGCAGTAAGCTAACCTTTCCTTAGGGAGTCACTAAAGTAAAAACATTTCAATAGATCAATAACCTTTAAACTCAAAATGCCTATTAAAAGCAGAGGGAAGGATTAGAAAATTATCAAAATCTAGGCTTGTCCCCATGATTACAAATCAGAAGCTCAAAGCTCTCCAGGAAAGCACCTACTCAGTGACACCTGCATTTCTGACAAGCTCTGTGAGAACTGAGATATCTGTGGGAAGCACTGACTGGACGGTGCCATCCCCTGAGGAGTTCTCAGTGCCCTCCTTAATACATATGCCCTAAAGCTGCAGTGGGCCCCTGGTCCTAAAAAGGTTTGCATACCTTTCCCACCCAGTAAGACTGACTATTCTACAGTGTGTCACCTTTCTAGTTAATTTCATCTATTCAAACCTGTTCACACAAACCCATTTAACAGGTCAGACCGACTGTCTAGCAGATTAGCCTCTGTCCATGAACACCAAGCACAGGGTGGAGGGTGTGCTCACCTATCCCACTTAGCTCTGTCAGATCCCAGGCAGTCCCCAGAGACTATGAGCAATTACTTCTCCCTTTTCAAAACAGTCCCTTTAGCAGCAGGCTGAGTTCTGAGGCAAGAGCCTGTCTCAGGGCAGCTTCATTATGGAAGCTGGGCAATCCACTCAGACACAGCTGTAATCTGGGAAGGGAAGCCCAGGACAGAGCTACATCACCTGTGTCAGCACTAGTTCATGGGTCCCTCTGTAAAGCACACATCCCACAGGGCCACACACCTTCTTGTATCTCCACAGAGTACAATGAAGTAAAGATTTAGGAGTGAATTACAAAAGAGAAGTGGTCGGCCTGTGGCACTGGAACAGTCAGTTCTGATGATGCTGCAGTTTCTCCTTCTAACCCACCCTGTTCATGTTTCAGGTTGGTTGAAATCAAAACTGATATACTGAAGAAACCTGAGACACTGGAATATAAAAAGTGCTATAAACCTACAGTACTTTATGAAGCTGTCAGCATAGCACTAGGAAGCTCTGCTCCCAATGATAAGATTCAAGTTTCTAAAAACAGACCAGCAGAGTCATCCTAAAATGTGGGCCAGATCACTCCCTCCTCTGCTCAAACTCCCCTCAGTGTTCTCAGAGTCAGAAAGAATAAATTCCCCAGGAAGCATCCGACCATCCCTTCTCCTCACCCTCTATTCTCCTCTTCTCCCCTCTGGATGAAGGGCACCTGGCTGTCCTACCTACCAGGCTTCCCTCTCTCCCCTTCTCCCAGCTCTGAACAAACGACACTTACCCTGGCTGTCCTGACTTGCAATGTGGACCAGGCTCACCTCAAACTCAAGAGATCCACCCGTCTCTACCTCCCAAGTGCTGGGATTAAAAGCATGTGTCACTGAGCCCAGCTGTGTGTGCAGTTCTTCCAAAGGACCAGAATGCACCTCACAGCGCCCACTTCACAGCCCTCTCACAGATGCCACGGGCTCTGTAATGACTCATCATGGCTGTCAACGTGACTGTATCTGAAATCAACTAAAACACAAGCTCTGGGCACTCCTGTGAGAAACATTCTTGTTCACATCTGAAGTAGGAAGACACGGTAAATGTGGGTGGCATCTTCTGGTAGCAGCCTGGACAAGGATAAGAAGAAAATTGCTTTTTTTGCCTTCTTGGCCTCACTTTTGCTGTTGCTGTGATATTCCTTTGCTATCAGAACTAACTTCTTCAAGATTTCAACCTAGGCTGAAGGTCAGCAGCTCTCCAAGACTCCTCAGTCCTTTAGTGCTTCAGTGCTAGAGTGGGACTGCAGAGAAGCCAGCCTTGGAGACTGAACAGCTGCTGCGGGGAGGCGGCCCACACCCCGGAAGGAAACCTAATAAATCATTTCTCACACACACATCCCCATCCTCTCAGACGTGCTTCTTAGGAGAACCCTAATATATGATCCGAGGCCATCTTCTGGCCTCATGTGTCTGGCCACAGACACATACGTGCATACCCACACACATACACACGTAACTAAAGGGGAGCGCTTACCTGTCACAGACTCGGTAGCCTTCATTCACACTCACTGTTTTGTACTTCACACTACCCTTGGTCCTCTCCAGCTCCCAACACCAGTCTTTCGGTGTGTCAAACATTACAGTACAGTTGCTGGGATCAGCGGCTAAGAAAACAAAATGAGCATGGCAGTAAAGTCTTTGCATGATGCTGCTATCAGTTCATGTGGTTGCACAAGCTCTGAACCCAATTTATGACACTGAGTCTATTTTTAATCGAAGAAGAATAAATTCACACCTTAACTGTTTCACTTTCTGTCACTCATCCAAAATTACAATGGGAACTTTATTCAGATGTTTACTACATTTATTTATTTTGTGTGTGTGTTGGAGGGGAGAATACATGCCTGACATGGTACACATTTGTTGACCAGAGGACAACTTGGCAGAAGTCAGTTCTCTTACCATGTGGGTGCTGGGGATTAAACTTGGATTAACAGTTCTGAGGGTGATCAATTTTACCTAGTGAGCCAAAAAACTGGTCCATGCTATCTCTATATATTTAAGAAAGGAGTTGTTTTACCAGTGCCTGGCAAACACGAAAGTGGTTGCTCACAGTCAGCTATTAGTTGGAACACAGGACTCCCAAGGAAGGAGCTAGAAAAAGTACCCAAGGAGCTGAAGGGGTCTTCAACCCTATAGGTGGAAGAATAACATGAACTAACTAGTTCCCCCTGCGCTCATGTCTCTAGCTGCATATATGGAAGAAGATGGCCTAGTTGGCCATCATTGGGAGGAGAGGCCCCTTGGTCATACAGACTTTATATGCCCCAGTACAGGGGAACTCCAGGGCCATTACGTGGGAGGGGGTGGGTAGAGGAGCAGGGCGGGGATGCGGGAGGGTAAGGGGAAATTTCTGGATAACATTTGAAATGTAAATGAAGAAAATATCTAATAAAGAGAAAAAAAAAAGAAAGGAGTTGTTTTGTTGTTAATTTTTTTTTTTGTTTTGTTTTGTTTTGCGAGACAGGGTTTCTCTGTATAACCCTGGCTGTCCTGGAGATCATTTTGTAGACCAGGCTGGCCTCGAACTCAGAAATCCGCCTGCTGGGATTAAAGGCATGTACCACCACGCCCAGCTGTTGTTAATTTTTTTATGTGTATATGTTATGTGTATATGCATGCATCTGTTTCTGCATGCTAAGTGTGTGTGGGAACCTAAGGGATTCAGGATACAGTGCTGGCCCCCTGGAGCTGTAGTTACAGGCAGTTGTGAGCCACCCAATATGGGTGCTGGGAACTGAGCCTGTGTCCCTGGGAAAAGCAGCATGTGCTCTCAACTGCTAGGCCTCCAGCCCCACAAGCCCTTCTTGTTCCATTCCTCGCAAAAGTAATTTCTAGCTCCATTCTCAGTCATCTGCCCATGAAATAATTTACATAAAACACAAACCCTGTGAAACACTGAAAGATGAGCTTGGCACAGAGGCTAAGGACTGTGCCGTGCCACATGTGTCTAACACGGCAGACTGATGGGAACAGCATGTCAGACTCTGGAGCATCAATGCCCCTTCAGTTTCGGAGGCACTCCCTACAAGAGGAATCCAGGATGGCACTTGGTTACTGCAGGCCACAAACAGATCAGAGAGTGACAGTGAAGACAATGGCCAAGAGCCAAGGCCTGCATCATGGTGACAGGAACTTTGGCTAGTAAATCAGCACTCTTAGAACAAAATGTCCACATGGACTGCCCAAAGCTCAGCAGAAATAGCTGTGGCCTTCCTCCAGGCCATCCCTGATTGCTGGAAGTGTCATGCACACCGAAAAACCCAAACTTCCTGGAAAAAAAGGCAAGTGCTTACTAAAACCACCCCAGCTGCTTCTGTTAAATAAAACAAAATTATGGTAAAAGTAGCTAGAACGCGGGTGTGGTGGCGCAGGCCTTTAATCCCAGCACTCGGGAAGCAGAGGCAGGTGGACTTCTGAGTTCAAGGCCAGCCTGGTCTACAAAGTGAGTTCCAGGACAGCCAGGGCTATACAGAGAAACCCTGTCTCGGAAAAACAAAAAACAAAAAACAACAACAAAAACAAACAAACAAACAAACAAAAAAAAGACCCTGTCTCAAAAAAACCAAAAAAAAAAAAAAAGTAGCTAGAACAATAACAATAATCAATGTTTACATACATTGAATATTGTTAAATATTCCTAATCTAAAAATATGAAGCCAGGCGTGGTGGCGCACGCCTGATTTAATCCCAGCACTCGGGAGGCAGAGGCAGGTGCATTTCTGAGTTTGAGACCAGCCTGGTCTACAAAGTGAGTTCCAGGACAGCCAGGGATGCACAGAGAAACCCTGTCTCAGAAAACCAAAAAAAATTAAAAAAAAAGAAAAAAGAAAGAAAGAAACAAAAACAAAACAAAACAAAACAACAACAACAACCAAAAAGCACTCAGTAGACTGGCTCATACCCATAAGCTCAACTTTTGAGGGTTAAATCCGGTCTACCCACTAGACTGAGGCTACCTTGTGATACACAGTTATAGGCCAAGCTACAATGAGACCATGTCTCAAAAAGTAATGCACACAGACACAGAATAAAACATTATTAAAAGATCTGAGAGGAAAAGGTCAATTCACCTATAAAGGCCAGCGATCAAAATCACATCAGCAACCCTAAATGCAGGAAAGCCGGGAACAATATACTTCAGTCCTGAAAGTAATTCCTCACTAACCTAAATGGCTAGTGGCAACAAAGCTATGCTTGAGAATTGACAGAGACCTACAGCTATTTCAGGACAAGATCAAACTAAGGCAGTTTACGACCACAGCCAGCATAAAGTCAAATCATAATAGTACATAAAGGAATAAATGTCCTGACAACAACACAGGAACACAGGAGAGCTACAGAGGAACTCATCATATCCTGTCAGCAGACAGTAATCCACCCAGCCAGAAAACCACCAATAAAACTCTCTCTCAAGTCACCAAAAAATAAAACAAAATAAAAGGTGCAGACAGGCTGAATATATTTTAAAACTAGCTCTAGGGACTGAAGAGATGGCTTTGCAATTAAAATCAAATACTGCTCTCCCAAAGGACCCACATTTGGTTCCCATAACCCATGTTCATGACTGTTATAACTCCAGCTCCAGAGAGACCAGACCCAGAAAGAAGCACAGATACATAATTTAAAATAATGAAAAATAACAAATTCAATTACCTGCCATCTCCAGGAAACAATGCACTGGCACAGACTGAAAATTAGTGGATGGAAGTCAATCTAACAACAAATGCAAGTCCAGAACAAGCAGGGTAACTATTCTGTTATCTGACGTATACTTCAAACCAAACCAAGAACACAGAAAGATGACCACTATATAATACTCAAGGGAACAACTCATCAAGAAGGCATAAAAAATAATAAACACCCATGTGCCAAAAGCAAGGGTTCCCAACTTCATAAAGCAATCACTAATGGGGCATAAAGGTCTGACAGGTCCTGATAAAACAGGGTTACTTCAGTAACTGCATCTCGATGGGCGTGGTGGCACAAGCCTTTAATCCCAGCACTTGGGAGGCAGAGGCAGGCAGATTTCTGAGTTCGAGGCCAGCCTGGTCTACAAAGTGAGTTCCAGGACATCCAGGGCTACACAGAGAAACCCTGTCTCGAAAAACCAAAACAAAAACCAAAAAACAAAAACAAAAAACAACAACTACATCTCATCTCTGGATCAGTCACAAACTAAAACAGAATGAACCATACCATAGACCAGATGGATCTAACATATACCTATAGAATAGTCTATCTAATAAAGAGAGAATACACCTTACTCTTCTCAGCAGCCATGGAACTTCCTCTCAGATAGGTCATATACACTCTAGGCTGCAGAGCAAGTCTTAGCAAATACAAAAGACCTGGAATTGCTTCTTGCACCTCATGGATCACAGTGAATAAAACTAGAAATCAGTAGCAACAGAATCTAACTACAGATACTGGGAGAGGAGAGCACAGTCCTGAGTGGGTAACTGAAGGATTCCGGGGAAAATAAAAACAAAGGCTGGGGATCAATACAGTCAGTAACGGGCCTTCCTTACAAGCAAGGAGACCCGAGTATGAGCCCCACAGCATATATTAACAACAACAAAAAAAGCTGGGTATGATGGTGGTGCTCACTTTTAGTTCCCATATCAGGAGGCAGAGGCAGGTGGACCTACATGAATTTAAGGCCAGCCTGGTCTGCAAATTGAGTTCCAGGCCAGCCAGGGTTACACAAAGAAATTCTGTCTCAAAAAAATAAAAATAAAAAATAATGATAAAAAAGGCCAGGTATGATGATGGCATGGTATGCACTTGTAATCCAAGCATCAGGAAGGCTGGAAGGCAGATTTGCAGCCAACTAGCCTAGCCTGCTTGGTGAGTTCCAGGCCACCTAGAACTGGACACCTGTCTCAAAAAAAAAAAAACAAAAAACAAAAAAAAAAAAAAAAAAAAAAAAAAAAAAAAAAAAAAAAAAAAAAAAAAAAAAAAAAAAAAAAAAAAAAAAAAAAAAAAAAAAAAAAAAAAAAAAAAAAAAAAAAAAAAAAAAAAAAAAAAAAAAAAAAAAAAAAAAAAAAAAAAAAAAAAAAAAAAAAAAAAAAAAAAAAACAGAAAAGAAAGAAAAAGGGACAAAATGTGGACAGGCCTTGAGGAATGACACCAAAAATCTTTATTCCTTCATTTCAATCATCTACAAATCCTACAGTGTGGCATTCTCTCAGAAATATATGCATATCTTCAAGCCTAATGTGAGCTCTTACCAGGCTCACTCCTAGCTGGGGCTTGGCTCACTCCCTCAAATAACTGCCTCTGCCATCAAAGGGGGACTTGCTTGGCAGGACACATGAGTCTTTGTACTTACTTTTGTTTCTGTATCCCTGAGTGCAGAGACTTAGTCCTGCTCACTCCTACTCTCCACAGGACCAGGCCCACAGCAAGCATTCAACAGATGTTTACTAAATCAGTGGTTGGTGCAGTCCAAAGCTTTCTATGTATGTGCTCTTAAACAAGCCATCCAGACGTCTCTGACATGGGAGCCAGCATTAATAAGCAGCCACTTCTACTAGAATCTTAAATAAAGCATCCTCTAGAATACTCTAGAATCTTAAATAAACTCAAGTGTATTTCTTGAGTATATAAACTCAAGAAAAAAGAACGCAGAGACAAATAGGGCTATTTTAAATTGTCTTAAAATTTTTTTAATGGATGAGTACACTGTCACTGACACATCAGAAGAGAGCATCAGACCCGACTACAGATGGTTGTGAGTCACCATGTGGTTGCTGGGAATTGAACTCAGGACCTCTGGAAGAGCAGCGAGTCCTCTTATATGCTAAGCTATCTCTCCAGCTCGATTTTTTTTTTTTTTGATTAGTTTCAAAATTCCAGTATAATATTGATTTTTACCATTTTTTTATTTTATTCAGAAAAAAAATTCATCTGTGTGTGTACTGACCTATGCATGCACATGTGGATGCCAGGTGTTGGCACCAGGTGTCTTCCTCTACTGCTCTGGAACTCATCTTTGAGACATGGTCCCTTATTAAATCCAGACCTTGCTCTGAGCAGATGCCATGGCTGGCCGGAAAGCTCCCACAATCTACCTTTTTCTGCCCTGGTGCCGCAGTTGGAAACGCACCTGTCTTTTACACGGATGCCAGGGGTTCACACTCAAGCCTTTGTGCCCGCACAAGGAGCACTTTAGCCACCAAACCACCCAAGTTTACTTTCCATAAGAAGGAACCACAACAGCACTCGGGAGGCAGAGGCAGGAGGATTTCTGAGTTCAAGGCCAGCCTGGTCTACAGAGTGAGTTCCAGGACAGCCAGGGCACACAGAGAAACCCTGTCTTGAAAAACCAAAAAAAAAAAAAGTAACCACAAAACAATTCAGTGCAACATGAAAGCAAACAGACCTAAAAGGTATGTTAAGCAAAGATCACAGGAAAAAAAAAAAAAAAAAAAAGAAGCCTGTAAATGAAGCATGCGTTGGGTGCTTGAACCCCAATATATGCTGTCATTTAGGGAGTGTCCTAGGTAGTTTTATGTCAGTTTGACACAAGCTAGAGTCCTCTGAAAGGAGGAAAGCTCAACTGAGAAAATGTCTCCATAAGAGTAGGCTTAGGCAAGCCTAAAAGGCATTTTCTTAATTAGTGATTGATGGGGGAGGGCCCAGCCCATGTGGGTGGTGGGTGGTGTCAACCCTGGGCTGGAGGTCCTGAGTTCCATAAGAAAGTAGGCTGAGCAAGCCATGAGAATCATATCAGTAAGTAGCATCCTGCCATGGCCTCTGCATCAGGGCCTGCCTCTTTGAGTTCCTGTCCTGACTGCCTTCAATGGTGAACTACAATGTGGAAGTATGAGCCAAAAACCCCTTTCCTCCCGGCTTGCTTTTGGTCATGATGTCTCCTCACTGCACTAATCACCCTAAGACAGGAAGGATGCAGACACGTTGGGAGATTGGACATTCCTAGGGGAAGCAAGTCACAGAAATCCGGAGAGCAGGGCTTTGAAGGTTATTATGTCTGCTTTCTGGTCCCTTCTTTTTCTATTCCACGTCCATCACCTTGATGTGAATAACCTCCCTTCTGTAAGTACATGGGCCAAAAAACCATGGAGTGAACCCTCTCAAACAGTGAACCAAAATAAATATTTCTTCTTTTTCCTGACAAATATTTGATCATAGTGGTACACACTAACAATGATGGAGGTTCCCTTCCTGATTACAGGTGAGAGCAGAAAGGAACCCACCCTGTGGAGTGGGGACACTGGCCAGGAATTCCAGCATTCAGGAGACAAGAGAGGAAGTTCCTGAGTTTGAGGTCAGCTTGGGCTACAGGGAGAGAGAAAACCAAAACCAAACAGAAACACCCCTGACTATCCCACAATGATAGCTCAGAAGAGACATACCTGTGCCGTGCACAGCAGCAGCGTAGGAGAACAGAAACAGTCTTTTAAGCAGTTTGGGGCTCTGGGTGTGATGGATTATGCCACTGACGATCTAGAGAAGAAAGGACCAATGGACATAGTTACGCTTCTGATAGATCAAGGCTAAGAAAGGTACGAGCCAATTTATCTCTGTTCTCTATCACACTAACAGGGCTCTGGGGACACCAGAGCCTTTGCTGAAGCTGGAGTTAGCTCTTGGAATGGTGTCAGAGCAGACAGAACATTATTGTGTCATGCTTTCTACAAATTCTTAATTTCTAGGGAAAAGTTAAAACACAGTCGAATTTCCCAAAAACCAAGAGTTAAAAATCTCAACTGCCCTATTAGGTCAGGTCTAAGTATTCAACATGTCTCTAAGATATCAGACAATAAGCAAGACATTAGCTGACTCGATTGTGGGTCCTCTGGACAATGACAGAAAGGGACTAGGGTTGCAGCCCAGTGTGCATAAAGCCCGAGTAGCACATGCCTGCGGTCCCAGCTCAGGAGGTGGAGGGAGGAGGACCAAAGCTTCAAGGTCATCCCAGCTACAAAGAAAGGCCAGCCTGGGCTACACAGAAAGGCCAGCCTGGGCTACACAAGACCTTGTCTTGAAAGGAAAACGGAAAGAAATCTGTCTACTGTGCTTTCTGTCTGTTTATTGTGTTAACAAAAGTATGTTTGGATAAATGACTAAAATAACTGTTCAAAAGGAAATGCTTGGTCTCTTGGGGAATTTTCTCCATCTTCAGCTTTCTTTGCCTGCTCAGAAGAGATACTACAATCACATTTCCTACTCTAATTGAACTACTACACTATCTGAAAGAGAATAAATAAGGGCATTACCCAAAGCGTGCATAATTCACTGCAGATAAGACAATATAAGCAAACTGGCTTCTTGTTGGGCTTTCCCTAATGTGAGCACTATTAGAGGAGCAAGACCTTCACTGTCTTGACAAGAAAAACCTATGAAATTATAATTATAAACCAGTACAGCCATTTCCTGACTGCTACTTGCTGTGACCACCAGGAAATGATGTTAAATCTTCAAGGGTGGACCTGGTGACCTGACTTTGCTCATGTGACCTGTGTTCCTAGGTCCACACATAACCTTGTAGCAGTAAGCACACTGACTCTTTGGAGCTGGAAGGCAGTGCTCCTGCTTAACAGACTGTCAGGAGAGGAGCAGCCTGAGCACTGTCCAGCGGACCCTTCCTAACTCATCACTTCCCACCCTGCAGGGCTTCTAGGTGGCCGCACTAGGAACTGTAGGACTCAAAGCACATGCCAAGTCAATACAGTCAAGCCTGCCCACTATCTCCAGCATGAATCCAGCTGGTTTCAGCTACACCAAGTGAAAGGCTCCCTTCCACCTTTCAGGCAATATAAGCCAAGCCTACAGTCCCTGGGGGAAGCCTGATGGGAAAAACCTAAAAACACATGCAGCTAGTTACCCTTTTGACTTCCTCCTCCTTTGTGTACCTCAGACAGAAGTGGAGCACCCGCAGGTCTTTGCAGTGGATAACGAGCTTCTCGGGGTACTTCTTCAGTTGTCCAAACAGAGGTTTCTTTTTCTCATCAAACACTATATTCAATGTGGAAACCATAAGTAGAAATGAATGTTACATGGCAATGCTAAAGGGCAGGCAGACTGTCAGCCTCTCAGGACACACCCCTCCCAGGAGCATTCTTATCGGGTGTGTTTTATTTCTTGCAGGCTTTTTGTTGGTTGGTTGGTTTGTTGGTTGATTTTTTTCTTTTTCTTTTTCTCTTTCTTTTTTTTTTTTTTAAGTATAGAATAGAGTTTATTCAGGGCATGGGAGGGGAGTTAAGAGGGCAGTAGAGACAGAGAAAGGCAGAGAGGAGAGAGTAGAGAAGTAGAGAAGTAGAGGTTCACATGGAGGGAGGGGGAAGGAGCAAGAGGCAAGAGAGAGACGCAAGAGTAAGAGAGTAAGCTGGTTGGTTTTTTTCAAGACAAGGTTTCTCTGTGTGGCCCTGGCTGTCCTGGAACTCACTTTGTAGATCAGGCTAGCCTCAAACTCTGAGATCCACCTGCCTCTGCCTCCAAAGTGCTAGCTGTGTCTGGCTTCCCACAGGATTTTTATTTCTCTAGAGTAAACCTAAGACCAGACTCCAACAGCCTGAAAATTCAGCTCTGATGGGACTGAAAACTGGCGCAGCAGCTATGAGCAGCAGCTATGAGCAGCAGCTATGAGCAGCAGTTATGAGCACTACCTGCTCTTTCAGAGGATCAGAGTTCATCCCAACATCCACGTCAATAAGTTCACAACTGTCTGTAGCTCCAGCTCCAGAGGATGGATTGGAGTGTGTTCTTGGTCTCTCTGTCTCTTTGTCTCTGTCTCTGTCTCTCTCTCTCTCTGTCTCTGTCACACACACACAGTCACACACAAATAAACCTTGAGTCTGGGAAGATAAGTTAAGAACACTTGTTGCTCTTCCAGAAGACAGGGTTGGTTTCCAGGACCCACATGGAGGGAGGCTCACAAACCATCTGTAATTCCAGTTCTAGAAGTTCCAACATGCACTTCACAGGTACTAGGCATGCATGTGGTGCATACACATATAGGCAAACACTCAAGTATATAAAATGTTTAAATTAATAAATATTTAAAAGGGGAAAGCTGCAAAACTGCAAAAGCTGCCATCACAAAGGACGGAGGAGCATGCTGGAAAGCATTCTCATGCCAGTCACCTCCTACACTCAGTACTAGAGCCCCTCTTGACACTTCCCTCCCTGCTCCAATGCCTGTCCTCACTCAGCACCGACTCATGTAGAGAATACCATATTCTGTGAATACCAAATCCTGTGAGTACCAGCTGTTTCAACCCAGGCTGAACAACTTCTGAAAATCTCCTGAACCCCAAAATGGAGAACAGAAAACAGAGCAAGTCTCAGAAGGACAGTCTTATTAAGTCAGCAGAAAGGACAGTCTAATGCTATACAATCAGGCATTGGGCGTGCGGGGTCAGGAGAGTCTGAGGCAGGGTTTCTCTCCTAGAATTCACTCTACAGACCAGGCTAGATTCAAATCCAAAGGGCACTGCCACATGAGCACAGCGCGTGCGCCAAGCATATCCCCACTACCTACATATCGTCAGCCTCGTCTGACCAACATTTAACCCAGACAAGTTTTATGTGGAGTGATAGTTAAAACAGGCTTCAGTGAGAAGCGGCTTCCACCTGAAAACCCAGCACTCAGGAGGAAGAGCAGAGGCAAGACCGTAAGGCCAAGGCCGTTGGGCTCCATTCAAACAAACAAACAAAAACTATCTCAAAAAAAAAAAAAGAGGTGAGTTAACAAGATGGCTCAGTGGGTAAAAGAGCCTGCCACTAAGCCAGAGGACCTGCATGATCCCCAGGACCCACAGGATGGAAGGAAGAGAAAACCAAACAGCTCCTGGAGGCTGTCCTCTGACCTCCACAATAATACACACATCTGAAGAGAGAAAAGAATGCAACAGCGGGCTGAGGGTCCCAGACCAGCGTGCTCACTTCTAACCAAGCAACCCAAGAACAAGTTACATCACGCTGCACTTACCACTTACAAGGCTGCCTGACACAAATTAACTTACGTAACACTTTAACAGGCTGTAAAAAGCATCATTATTTAAGCTCTCCATTCTGGGGCAGACAAGGGAAGGGGACGCTCACCTCCATAAATCTGATCCACACAGTGCAGTGGCACGTCATTCACTCCAATGATCTTATTCTTAAACTGAGCTTCCTAAAAAGGGAGAAAGGAAAAAAAACATCAAAAGGAAACAAGGGTGACTCCTTTCAATCACTGTTCTCCTCTGAGCATGGAGAGCAACTGAGGCAGCCATCCGCATCCCCCAAAGGCAGGGATGCTGCAGTACATACAAGGAAATTCCAGGTACCAGCTGTTTCAACCCAGGAAGAACACGCCACTTCTGGACTGCACTCAGGAAGCTCACCGTGCCCCAAATCAAGTGAGGCCCTGACAGTATTTGTGCACACAAATGCAAACAGGTAAAGCAAAGCCCCCTGAGAAGCTGTGGGAAGCGCTGCAAGGGTCATGGGTTTGGGAAAGCTGCCTTTGCTCAGGACTAGGAGCCAGGCTCTGCAACAGACGGCAGAGCAAGAGACCAGCTTCAGCAGTATTGCTGCTTCCTACAAAGCAGAGGGGCCCAGGGCAGCTGGCCGACACGCAGGGTCAGTCCGGCAGGGCTCTAGCAGGGTTTCCACTGGGAGGCACAGCTGCTCCTCTCCTACGGCTCACTCCTAAGTAGACACAAGTCTCACCATGACCCTGCAACTAGGTTCAGATCAAACAGAAACAAAGCAAGCTCAAAGGCTGAGCTCTTGGTCAGTTTCACTACGGCCTTCAGTTCCCGGATCTGTGAAAGCGCTTAGCAGAGAGGAACCATGAGGAACTGTGTGTGTGGCTATTCCAACAAGTGACTCAAGCCGTGCTGAGTGCAGGAGGAATCGGGAAAGAGTTGATGGTGTCAACTTATAAGAGCAAAAGCAAGGGAGTCGTGAAGTATAGGTGGCAATTTCTAGATGGTCTTCCTGGTGGAAGGAGCCCTTGAAGGCAAGAGCAGACCACTACAGGAGACACTGGTCTTTTGTGTTTGTTGAGAAGAGGGGGAAGCTGCACAGAAACCAATGGATTCTCCCCTGCGCTTTCCCTCCCACGCAGCAAATGCAGCTCACACATACCCCCCCATTATCCAAGGCCGAGTCCTCGTCCCCCAGGAAGGAAATCTTGAAGTCAGTGCACACGAGTCTCCCATAGACGCCGCGCTGACACGAATCTTCCTGCACATACTTCAGGACTGTGCTGGCTTCACAAAGCAGCTGTTCACCTGATGAAAACCAAAGCAAGCTCTCCTCAGAGGCCTCAGGGAAATTCACGGAATGTTTACACAGGACAAAGACACACAGCAGCTCAGCCTCGATGGCTGCTCACTCTGAGGAGCAGGAGCTGCTAACTGAGGAGAGAAAGTGACGCGGAGCAGGGCCATCCTCACCTTGGGATTCCTCTGGCCTCTCATCCACCCAGCTCATACTGACCTCAAGCCTCTTCTCTGTCACTTGTTTGGAGCCTGGGTCTCACTATAATACACGGATGGCTTGGAGCTCACTGTGTAGCCTGGAGGGAGCCTTCCCTCTTCACACCCCTGCCCCAGCTTTCAGCTGCCTTCTCTTGTGTTCATTACAGAGCAGGTGACTGACAGCAATGACACTCTGAGTGAAGCAAAGGCCGCAGGTTGACCAGCTCTGCCAGGATTCCACCTGTGCCCATTCCTCTGTGTAAGCAGGGCTTCCGGGGAGCTTTCTTGGATGACAGGGGTACTGAAGACTTAACACCCGTACCTCATGTATTGGAGGATGAGAGGAAAAAGGCAGCCATGGGGGTGAGGTGGGGTGGGGATTGTCTCTCTTAGTTCAAAGTGTTTCCTCTCGATGGGCCAGCTCCCATGGGCAACCTCCCGTGCTCCACCTGCAGGCACCCACCCACAGGAGAAACTACAGCTCCTGAAGACAGCCTCTACAGCCAAAGCACACCAGCGCTGAGAGCAGCCTCTGCTCCACGGAACACACCAGCGCTGAGAGCAGCCTCTGCTCCACGGAACACACCAGCGCTGAGAGCAGCCTCTGCTCCATGGAACACACCAGCGCTGAGAGCAGCCTCTGCTCCACGGAACACACCAGCGCTGAGAGCAGCCTCTGCTCCACGGAACACACCAGTGCTGAGAGCAGCCTCTGCTCCACGGAACACACCAGTGCTGAGAGCAGCCTCTGCTCCACGGAACACACCAGTGCTGAGAGCAACCTCTGCTCCACGGAAGCAGAGACATTCTGCTGGTGACTGGGTAAGGACAGGAAATAGGGACATGCAGCAAATGGAGAACAAACTTTACAACAAAAACAAAGGAATTTTCTTGTCACCCAGCAGGCAACCATCTTTCCCATGGGATCTCCCTCTGGCTTTCTTCACTTATGAATTCACTTGTTGGCTAAAAATTCAATTAATCTAGCTTCCAAAATGAAGATGAGACTAAGCTTTCAGCCGCTCAGACTCTGTTCTCTTTCCATTCAAGCAGGCAGTATCTGCAGCCCAAGCACTATGGAAGCACCTGAAGATGGCTCTGTCATTAGGTCAGCCTCAGAGAGACCACAGTGTTTGAAGAAAACAATCAAGTTGGGGCCTGTTCGGGGTTTAAAACAGTTCCAGGAAAAGTACCTTAGTCAAGTACCATGGTCAAGGTGAAAGATAAGTGGATAAGGCTTCTTGTGCCTCATCTTACAGTCACACTGGAGCTGGGAAACCAGTGTGTAGCGGCTACTGCAACACATCTGCTGAGACCTTCTGCAACGTGGCATGCAGCGCTCGCTGTCTGACCACCTTGTCCAGACCTGACACTGACACGCAGCTGGGATCTGGAAAGGCTTTTATTTTGGGCTATGGGACTGGGAAGTTACCTGTCTTACAAGAGGCTGCCAGGTGGTATAAAGTAGAAAAATGTACTTAACATCAAGTCAAAGATAGAGGTTAATTTCAGAATCTATAATTCCAAGGAGGGAGAAAAAAAATCAACCATAGGAAGAATGAATATAAGTTGAGGCCATCATTAAAGAAAAAGGCCTTTGAAATTTTAAACCATTATTTAAATGTCTAAAATAAAAGTCAGGCATCCTTGTTACAGAAAAATACACATTACAAGAAAAACAAGGACAGCATGCACACTGTAAGCCCAGTATTCTGAGACAGAGGCAGAAGGGCCACAAAGCCCAAGCCAGCCCGCGCTCTTCCAAACCTAGTTTCAAAATAAACAAAACACTTAGAAAAAAATGATTTTGGACTGGGGAAAAATGGGACAAAGTATACCAGTGGCAAGACTTTCCACATAAGAGGGAGACACACCATACAGAAGTCTCTGTTCTTGAACTCAGAAGCAATTAAATTTAATATGAGCATTAGCCAGTCTCCTCTGTCTCAAAAACAGTCAACCAACCCAGGCCCCTTCATAATGAATGACTTCAGAGCGAAGCCCCAGTGCCCCAGCACCTCTGGTACTCGTGCTGAAATCCACCAGCAAACACACAGGTGAGGCTCCCTGCCCCACCCCGAGCTGGGAGGCCCAGCCAGCTGTGATCTCTGAGAGCAACTATGGTCAGAGGCAGCAAGAGAGCATGCAGACCACGGGATCCTCCCAGGGAATGGGACGTTCTAGATTGGAAACCAGAAAAAACGGATGACGCCAAGTAGGACACCCTCAAAAAGGCCCCGCTGCATTGTGAAAGGAGTGAAATTTTGACATTATTTCCATCAGGTTGGAGGAAAGGGAAACAAGGAAAATTCTTTCCAAATGCTGTAACGCCCAGAGCCAGGTGTGTAGTTACTAAAGACCTTGACATCTTGGTTACGATACATCATTACTGTTATGTGCTAGAGGATGAAAACAAAGGCGTTTATATATAGCAACACTAGGGATGATGTCATCTATCTCTAGCCTCAAGCTATATGTGAGACAAGATAACATGACCGTTACCTGGCAACAAGTGAAGAGTGACTTCCTTCTCTGTTACTTCCTTTTCATTTGTGTGGATTTCCTAAAAATAAATAAGTAAACAAATTAATACCAGAGCAAAAGATTTTCTTTCTTTAAGGGCTCAAAATAACAATGAAGGCATACTTTCAGAATACATATTAAACTATGACATACACTCGGAAACTTGCAGTTAACAAGCTCCTGATTTTATAGTTATTATTGTGTGTGTATACACAAGCACAGTGTGAGTGTGTGTTGGTCAGAGGACAACGGGTAGAGGCTGGATTTCTCTTTCCACCATGTAGGTTCCAATGATCAAACAAGACTTTAGGCTTGGTAGCAAATACATTTATCCTCTGAACTAGCCTTCAACAAGCTACTTTTAAAATTCATGTCAGGGGGCTGGAGCTGTGGTTTAACATTAGATTCAATCCCCACATCAAAAACCAAACCAAACAAATAAGCAAAAAGAAAATGTGGAGAGACTACTCCTTCGGTAAGTGCTTGCGGCACAGGTGTGAGGACTTAAATTCCGACACCCCCCCACCAAGGGCGCGGCCGCTTTTCTGCAGCACACACAAGCACCTGCAATCCCACTGCTGAGGAGAGATAGGAGGATCCCTGAGGCTTACTCTAGCCAGTCTACCCAGACAAGTAAGCCTGGGCTCAGTAACGCGGTCTCAAAACAAACAAACAAACAAACATGGAGGACAACTAAAGAACTGCTGCAGCCGGGGATCCATCCCATAATCAGCCACCAAACACAGACACTATTGCATACGCCAGCAAGATACTGCTGAAAGGGCCCTGATATAGCTGTCTCATGTGAGGCTATGCCAGTGCCTGGCAAATACAGAAGTGGATGCTCACAGTCAGCTATTAGATGGAACACAGAGTTCCCAAGGAAGTAGCTAGAGAAAGTACCCAAGGAGCTGAAGGGGTCTGCAACCCTATAGGCGGGAGAACAACATGAACTAACCAATACCCCCAGAGCTCGTGTCTCCAGTTACATATGTAGCAGAAGATGGCCTAGTTGGCCATCATTGGGAAGAGAGGCCCCTTGGTTATGCAAACTTTATATGCCCCAGTACAGGGGAACGCCAGGGCCAAGATGTGGGAGTGGGTGGGTAGGGGAGCAGGGCGGGAGATGGGGGGAGGGTTTAGGGGACTTTTGGGATAACATTTGAAATGTAAAAGAAAATATCTAATAAAAATTGGGAAAAAAAAATAAAGACACCCAGTGGGACTGGAGAGATGGCTCAGTGGTTAAGAGTACTGACTGCTCTTCCAAAGGTCCTGAGTTCAGTTCCCAGCAACCACATGGTGGCTCACAACCATCTGTAACGAGAACTAACACCCTTTTCTGATGTGTCTGAAGATAGCTACAGTGCACTTACATATAATAAATCTTTAAAAAAAAAAGACACCCAGTGTCAATCTGTGGCCTCCACAGGCACACACACGCACATGTGCACACATACAAACAAGATGTGGTAGTGCGTGCCAGTAACCCTGCACTCAGGCGTGAGAGCAAGAGGACCACCTTGTTCAAGGTCATTCTTGTCTACATCACAAGCATGAGGCCAGCTTGGGCTATATGAGACTCTGTCTTAAAAATAAAACAGTGGAGCTGGATGGTTCAGTAGTAAAAGCACTGGCTATCAATCCTCATGACCTGACTTCAAGTCCCAAGACCATGCAGTAGAAGAAAATCGTCCCAACCAGGTCGTCCTCTGACTTTCTTATTAACACCATCTCACAAAAATGAACACACCACAAAATAAATAAATATACCTGATTTTAAAATATAAAAACAAAATATGTTTTCACGACAGGGTATGGTGCCTTGGACTGAAATCCCAGCACTTGGAAGATTCTTAAAATAGAATATACTGTAACTTAAGGTAGACAAAATGTATACGTACATTTATAGAAAACAGGGGTCATTTAAATGAATCCTGGACAAGTGCTGGAACCAGAGAATCAAAGGAAAAATGTAGTTCAGCATGGGAAACAGAGTAGCAAACACCTTTGCAATGCACTGTGAAGGAAGGACACTCCTAACGGCACTGCTTCAGGACTGTGTGAGCATGAAAGGCACCAAACTGCAGGAGACAGACAGAGGGCATAGAAAGAGACTGGCACACCTCACCCTTCTAAGAGATGGCAAATGAAGTGCATAAGCAGTCAGGACAGGAGAAGGTAAAACAGCTGACAACCCACACTGTGAGAGGTGAAACAGGGCTGGCATGGGCGTGGCTTAAAGTAACTTGTGCACCTCCTTAAGGGATCTGGGCTTTCTCCCACGGGAAACAAGAGACAAGGGGAGCTGGACACATAGAATTTACTATCTCCAACAAATGTCATTCAAGAAAAAACACAGGGCTCAATCAGAAACATGAGTGGGCTGTAGCTGACAGGGACAAGTGTCCCACTCTCAGAGATGGGTCCTGAGGGATGGAGTGAACAGCTGTACTACCTGCCAGGTGACACCAGCACCACGAGAACCTACTTGAGGGTGAAGCCAGAGGTCAGTCTGATAGAGAGGAGCCGGGTGTTTTGGCTAAAAGGGAAAGGTTCAGTGGTAGGTCCCAATAAGGACTTGAAACAAGTCCAAACTGCTCAAGCCCCAGCAATTAAAACAAAGAAACAACGCACGGGAAGAGGAGGGATAAAGAAACTTTGAAGGAAGACCCCTGGAGGAAGGCCTACTGTCTCCATTCCGAAACACAGCGCACAGGCAGCAAGATGGTCAAAGGATGCTACTATCAATCATCTAAGCATTTCCTGGAGTGATGAAGAGGCTGAGCTTAGTACCCTTACCTGTCAAAGTCCTGACTTCTTCCCTGCAATCATTTCAAATGCATTTTGATATTGGCACCAAGCTGGTAACTGAAAATCAATCTCATTTCAAAATCTTGGGAAAACCCACAAGCAACAAAGTCACCCAGAAACCACATACTTCAGGAAGCATTTGGTGATTTCAATGTCAGAAGAGCATGGCAAAAAGGCAACAGATTCCTAACCTCTTCAACTTCCTACCAAAGCCGCCAGTATTCACCACACTTCCTCAGCTCGGGAGCCAGGAAAGCAAAGGTCAGAACACAGTAAGATGCTGTTGCTGTTGAAAATAATCTTATCACTGAATAGATGCAAGTCCTTGTCTCAGGACACTAAATCAGCTACACCAACACCCAGCTCACTCCACATCTAGATCACAGAGACCACACCTATTTGGAATGCTGTCAAAAGTCATTAAGACCTGGGCAGTAATAATAGATGTGTAGAACTTTGCACATGGTGACCAAAGTCCTCCCAAATCAGTCCGATAGACTTACCTGCATGCTTTAACTGACAAAATTGCCAACATCTAAAAAGTTTTTGTTCATGTCAGATACCTAATCCCCATTAGTACCCCATTCTCCTCACAGCCCTGGGCCTGTCTCCACTTGACAGACGAGGAAACTGAGTTTTAAAGAGGACGAGCAACTTACGTTCTAAGGACAAATGGACATCAAACTGGACTACGTGAGAGCCTACCCTAAGGAAACACATTGGCACATGTGTATCTCCTCCCAGTCAGGCCGATTTACAGCTAAGGTGTGAGCTGTGGTCTCCATCAACCCCTCAGACGAATAACCACAAGCTGTGCAAATGCAACTTTTACTGATACAAGAACAAACACAATCTCTTCCTTAGTACACAGTGTCACGACCCAGTAGACACTATGGATTGGGAGTTGTTCAATCTGCAAATGCCAAAGTCTCCTCCAGTCCTTTCAAAGTGAGCACAGGACCAGCCTCACTGAGACAGAGGAATGATGATGACCATTTCTTGAGTCACAAGTACCTGGCTTGTCTAAAGGGCTTTCTTTGTATTGATTAGCTCATTTAATCCTCACAGAAAGCTTTTGAAATAACCATTAGAGTATCTCCTTTACAGATGAAGGCATCAACTGGTGTGCAAAGCAGGTATCCATGCTCAGGTATCTAACCTCACCTGCTCAGTGCTCTTGCGAATGCCACCATGTCTCTTGTATCAAACAGAGAAATGTAAGGAAAAGGGAGACAGGGTGATCAGTCAGGCAGTTCTGAGTCTCACCTGAAATCAGATCAAGTCCCACAGAATATGCCCACAGAAGCCGGCCGTGTGGTACAAGCCTATAATCTCAGCACTCAGAGGGTTCAGGAGGTCAAGGCTCCAGCTATCCTCAGTTACTTCAAGAACAGCCACATGGGACCCATCAAAAAGAGGGTTGGGGGCAAGGAGAAGGCCTCAAAAATGAAAAATATGAAGAAAAAAAAAAGACCCGCTGTACTAGTCAAATACTTGAGACCTTCAATGGAGGATGTGTTTTACATAAGCCCACAGTTTACTGTCAGTCCACCAGGGTGGAAGGCATGGCAGAGCAGAGGCGTTTACACCATGATGGACAAGCACCAGAGAGAACACTGTACAAGGAACCAGAGTAAGATCCAGCCCTCGAGGACAGACCCACTAGTGACCTACTTCCTACTAGTCCCACCTTCTGTCTCCTACCACCTCCCAAAATGCCATCATAGAATAAATCTATCTAGAGATTAGTCCACTCATTGGGTCAGAGGCCCTATGATCTAACAGACTCTAGAAATTTTTCACCACCACACCCAAAGTGCACTTTACTATTAATCTCCTAGGCATTTCTTTTTTTGTTTTGTTTTGTTTTGTTTTTCGAGACAGGGTTTCTCTGTATAGCCTTGGCTGTCCTGGAACTCACTCTGTAGACCAGGCTGGCCTCGAACTCAGAAATCCGCCTGCCTCTGCCTCCCGAGTGCTGGGATTAAAGGTGTGCGCCACCACGCCTAGGCATTTCTTAATCCACTTAAACTGAGCCAAATTAACTTTCACACCCAAATGACACTGGCTGTATGGGGAAGAAATTTGGGGCTTCATTCATACCAGATGATGGAGTGATCCCTAGTGATCCCTGAGGACTTACTCCATTGTGTAAAGCAATCATCTCTTGGTTGCCATCCCAACTCTGGAGAGTACAATGGTTCACTGGGCTCCAACCCTAATTAAAGCTGCTGTGCATGTACTGTCTGGACAAGACAATGCTTCCATTTGCACACAGCCTAATGGCCATCCCAAGAGTGCCCTTTTAACACCTCCTCCAACCAGCTTCAACAGCCACTCTAACAGGATCCAATTCTCTCAGTATCACCTCTTAAGGATCCACAGAGTCCATGTTCCTGTCTTCTGTCTAACAGGACCATCCTATTGGAGGTAGCAGCCTCACCTCTACCCACACCACATAATACCTTTCAACTAGGCTGCTTGCATTTGCTTTTTTTCTAATCCACTCTCCACCCTCAAGTGGAGGCCTTTTCAGAACACAGCCTGTTCTGGTTTAGGCTTGGGAGAAAGACTGTGAAGCCCTGTCCAAGCTGGTCCACACCTACGTGACCAGTCTGCCTCCTCCCATGTCCTCATCTCTATACTGGACCCTCGGTCTTCTCCCAGCCCATGCATCTCTCACACACTCATCCGGAACGGTCTCCACAGGCATTTCCTCCTGCTCTCACTGGCTTCCTATCTCTCTTTGCCACTGAGAATTTTTTTGTGTAGCTCAGTGCAAAATCATTTCCTCAGGGAAACCTCTGTTGCCAGGTCCCACCAGCCTCCTGTGTCTCTCTCTCTAGTATAATTATCCATCTCCCTGAAGACAATAAGCCCTTTGGGGAAGTTTTTGCACCCCAAATCAAATAGTGGTCTGATAGATGGTAAATACTTAAAGAATTTGTTGAATTAATTAATAATTAAAAGTAGAGTCCAGGACTCCGGTTAGGAGCACTGACTGCTCTTCTAGAGGTCCTGAGTTTAGTTCCCAGGAACCACATGGTGGCTCACATTCATCTTCTAGTGTGTGTCTAAAGACAGTGACAATGTACTCATATAAAAAATAAATCTCATTCATACTTCTTATATTTTATTTTTAATTTTCAGCCAAAGTAAACTAACTCTAGTACTTAGGAGAGAGAGGCAGGAGGATTACATGATCAAGGGCAGCCTGGGTACCAAATGAGACCTTGTTTCAAAAATTTGAAATAAAGGGGTTGGAGATATGGCTCTCTAGTTAGGAGCCCTTGCTGCACTTGCAAAGGACCCAGGCTCAGTCCAATATGGCAGCCACAGCTGTCTGTAACTCCAGATCCAAAAGATCTAACTTCTCTTTCCAGCCTCTGTGGGTACTGCGTGTACATGGTAAATATATACACAAACACTCAAGACACATAAAATAAAAATAATGTATTTTAAAACACACACACACACACACACACACACACACACACACACACACAAACACGAATTTAAAAGCCAAGCACGGTAACTCACTGAAATCCAAGCCTTATGAAGCTCTAGGCAGGAGGAACTATAAGTGTGTGAAGTCAGTCTTGACAACACAGTGAACTGTAGGCCAGCCTGGGTTACAAGTACAACTCTGTCCCAAATAATATTTAGAATTGAAAAATAACTTAATAAGCAGATTCTTAAATCAACAGATAAAGATGCTTAATGGGAGATTAAGAAACAATGGCTAGGGCTAGAGAGATGGCTCAGAAAGGTTCAGAGCACAGACTGTTCTTCCAGAGGTTCTGAGTTCAATTCCCAGTAGCCACATGATGGTTCACAACCATCTGTAATAAGATCTGATGCCTTCTTCTGGGGTGTCTGAAAAGAGCAGCAGTATACTTATATACGTAAATAAATAAATCTAAAAAAAAAAAGCAAAAAACAAAAAACAAGCCCAACAGCTAAATGTGGCCACTGGTATGGTATGGCTGGCATCACCAAATGTTCTAACCGTGGCACAACATGCCAAGGAAAAGCCACTCCCTTAAATACTGCCAGGCCATGTGTGGCACTAATCTAGATTGTCGCTCCTGAAGCAGGTTCACGAGAACTTCAGCAGGGCAGCCTCCGCAGAGGGTCATCATTGCAGGGTCTCACATCCAGATTCCACAGCAGCCAATGACCCACCTCTTTAGTGGTCTTGTTCTTTACTCCATCTTGGTTTCCAGGCAGGCCCAGGATTCTTCTGCCTCCGCACCTTCGACCACACTAAGCTTCAACTCTGACACACAGTCAGTGGTAAAAGCCTATAGCTATGAATTGTGACATAAAATTCCTCATGGAAAATATGCCATTCCTCACTGACCTCATTAACTATCGTGTTCAATGTGCAGGAAATAAAATGTATGATTGTTAATAATTGAGTAGAAATGGCTCTACAGGTTACAAAGACAGACTTTTTCAAAGCTAACCCATTTCAAAGAGACAAAATGTCAATATATGTGTAAGTTATAAATGACCTAAGTGCTCTGTCCTACGCCTGCCACTCTCCATTCAAAAAGGGACAAAGCTTGCTATTATGGCATAAAAGAATACATTGTCACTGGGGTCACAGAGTCTCTCCTTTTAAAGCTGGGCTAAGTTTCAGTGACATGGACTCAATTATAATCGGGGCAAGACCCAAATGAGAGGGATCCAGCAGAGGGGCAGGGTCAGACTGGACTTCATTCGATTCCAATTTCAATGTTTACTTCAGTGTATGGGCATTCTTTTCTGTTTGTTTTAATTTAAAAACAGGGTAAGGGCATGAAAAATTAGCCTGCCGAATTAGACTTTTCCTTCACAGATCAAAGGGAGTTGGCTGCATCTGTTCTGGCTCCCACTGTGAAGATCAACAGTTCCTAGAGCTTGCAGCTGCCACTACCCCAGCATCCAAGACCCTCATGCATGCTCAGCAAGAAACACGCCCTTTCTCACAATGTTTATGCTGAGACAAGCTGAGAGCCGGAGAACTGTCACCCAAAGGAGACATACCTACAGAGATCCCCAGCACTGCAAGAGTTGTCAGTCTGCCTTCTCAGATTTGTTTCTGAGGCGTGCTAAAATCACAGGGCTCCCCATGCTGGACATCTATCTGACAACGGAGAAAACTGAATATCCTGAATACCAACTGTCATTAACTTCAGGCCTACACACACACACACACGCACACACACACACACACACACACACACACACACACACACACACGCCTAGCTAAAAGCAAGCATACATACAAACCTGTCCTAGTTAGTGTTACTATTGCTGTGATAAAACACCCAGCCAAAAACTACTTGAGGAGGAAATGGTCTATTTGGTTTAGTGTCCACATCACTGTTCATCACTGAGACAAGTCAGGACAGGACGTCAAGCAGGACAGGAACGTGGAGCAGGAGCTGATGCAGAGGCCATGGAGGATGCTGCTTTCTAGTTTGCTCTATCCAGCCTGCTTTCTTACAGAACCCAGAACCTCCAGCCCAGGGATGGCACCACCCACAGTGGACTGGGTCTTTCCACATTAAACACTAATGAAAATACACGACAGACTTGTCTACAAGCAAATCTTATGTAGGCATTTTCTCAGTTGAGAATCCCATTTCTCAAATGACTCTATCCTGTATCAAGTTGACATGAAACTAGCCATCACAACACATCAAAAAGAAAAAAGAAAAAAGAAAAAAGAAAAAGGAGGAAAAAGATGAGTTGATTTTCATTATGATATTCAGACAAAAAAAATTGTTGGCTCCTTGGATAATCAAGACAATAGTTACTAAAAGCCACAGAAAAGTGCACCTACACATTTCATTTAATTTTTAAGATAGTAAACTTCCCTTACTGCTCTCATTGTTCACAGGAAGACTGAGCCAGAGAAAGCACAGAGGGCCTTTAGCTTCAGCTATACTAAAGCTGCCCCTGTCTGTGGATCTGCTCTCTGGGATGCTGCCTCCAGCCGTCAACACTCCAGTTACAGAACAGCCATCCCTGCTGACCTGCTCCAGTGCAGGCACAGTAGTCAGAGACAACACAGCACACATCTCTACCTCTTTAAAGTACACTACCACAGCATAAGAGATGAGTGCCTGAGGAATACCAGGTACAAGGCAACACAGAGCCCAACTGGCTTCATTGGATAGTAGCTGAGGGTAGGGTGACTCTGAACTTTGATCCTCCTGCTCATGCTTCCTGAGATCTCAGGTGTGTACCCAACCATAACACCTGGCTTTAGAAAGGGATGAAGGAGACTGCCACCCAGGATCTGAAAAACGGACAGAGGTTAGCTGTACGCAGACTGGCCAACATTCTTACTCAAGTCCCTTAACGCCTCTGCACCAGCCCTATATGCTCTGGACGAGCGCTCCCACTCCCCTGGCTTTTGGATGATGATCCACAAACAGTTCTTCATGCAAGATCTGCTGTCACAGCTCCAGATCTAGACGCCCCAAGAGCCCCATGGACACTCACACTGGAATCTCCCTCAGTCCTTTAAAGCCACATTTCAAAGCCAAGTTATCATCCCCACACACATCTGCCTCTTATGAATCCAGCGTGTGTGGGATCTGGCTAACTCAGCAAGCCATCCGGGATCCAGGGAGCCATGCTCTAACTACTGCTGTATATCAGGCAGCCATGCTCTAACTACTGCTGTATCTCAGGTCCCATATTCTGCTTTCATGGCATGTCCAGATCTATCTTCCCCTATCACTCTCTGATGTAGGCCATCATCCTGTCACCTAGCATGCTTCTATGACTACCCCAGTCTTACTGTCTTTATGTGACCCCGCCAAGTCCTGTGCTTACTGAGACCACACAATACATACAGGTCCCTCAGTTTGTCCCATCCAGTACCTGATCCAATCGCTGTCCACATAGTCCATATCCTTTGTAAAGCTTTCTCTGATCCAGTCTTCCTCACAAGACTAAGGGGCCCTCTTCTAGATGCCCAAGCCACTTACTGTATATGCTTTTATTACAGTAGTCCCAGACAGATGAGATAAGATAACTGCAGTTATCTCCTATCTCACCTGTCTCACCAACAAATGATGCCAGGTCAGGTCTTAGACTGTATCTTCTGGGTTTTTAGCCTTAACTCCTACGCTTGACAAATAGTCAATTGTCAATGACCATATACAGCAAAACATACAATACTGGCAATACTCTTCAGTGTTAGGCATAGCAATTGAAAGAGTACAACAATAGCTCTACTAAAAACTCCCAAGTTCTATAGTTAGACTCTAGCCTGTCCACCACAGTAGCCTTTATGTTAAAGGTCCCAATGCTATTGGACGAAAAGCTAAAGGTGCTATTGGAAGGTGCTGGAAACTTGAGGAAGTGAGGCACAGTGGAAGTCTTTGAGGCGTCCCTCCCTCAATGAAGATGATGGGCCCCTGGTCCCTTCTGCAAAGAGGCCAGCAGTTCTGTCCCCACACACTCCTGCCATGATGTGCTACCTCATCACAGAATAAAACAAGGCCAACCAATCATGAACAAGAGCCTCCAAAACAGGAGCCAAAATCAATCTGAACCTTTTTACTATTCAGATCATTACTTCAGTTATTTAGTACATTGACAGAAAGCTAACAGACTATACTAAAGTGGCGAGTGCCAGGTATTATCAATTGTTACCTGACTTTCTGAAATATGTTTAAGCTTCACTGATAGAACAGGGGCTTGTTCAAGTTCAGATTTTAAACAGAAGTTTTCTCACCAATGGTATAGACTCTGTTCTGGATGAATCCACACGTCGCTCTGTTCTAGGGAGCTAGATTCTTAGAGGTGCTTGTAAAAGCCTGGCTCCCTCAGAGACAGTCTTGCTGGCAGATTCATTCCCTGAGCCTCCTGACTCAAAAAGCAGGACAGGATAATGGCTTTGCTACTGACCATAGCTCTACTCAACTATGTACATTGCTTTGGGCCATTACAGGCACCAACCACTCTGGTAATAAGCCAACAGAAAATCATCTAAAGGCAGACAGGTAGACACAGACATGCAGTAAGAAACTGACAATCTGTCTGGTTCAAAGGAACAATCCCATACAGACACATACCTGGGCTTTAAGGACTCTCCTGTTCACTCACACAAACGAGTTTCAGCTAGAAGGCGTCTTCATTAGAAGCCTCCATTAGAAGGCTAATTGGAGACCAGCACTTCCAGACAAAGCATCTGTTGTCTAAAACATCTGAATGCAATCTATTGGTGCTCACAATGTCCACTCTTAGATGTCTTGCCCGTGTCATTTATTTTCACTTAGTTCTCCAACCTCTTGACATTGCACTGATGCTGTCATCTAGAAATATGTTGGGCAACATTTACAATTATACCGGGACACGGCCCTTGTGCTTCAGGTTGGCCACACCTGTGAATGTAAGGAATTTTCAACCCCACTTTACAGATAAGGCCAATAAAACTTCAAAAGGCTAAAGTCTCCAAGGTTCCCACAGCCAAATAGATGGTGAGCCCTGACACCAGCTCTAGCATTCTTGACCCTTAAATGTTTTTAATTTTTTTTTCTTTTGTCTGAGACAGGGTTCACATAGTCCACACTGGCCTTGAACTCACTGTGTAGATAAAGATGCTTCTACCTCGGACATGCCTGGGTTACAGTATGTACGACCCCACCCCACTTAGCCCAGGGCTTCATGCTAGGCAGCGTTCCACCACTGACTGACTACATCTGACTGGGTTGAAGACATCATTGCTCTTCCCACAGTTCATCATTTATAAAGAAAGTGAAAGCACCCACCGCTCATTCAGAGCTCTTTGGAAGGTCACCAGACCAGACATGCACTGGTCCTCTAAGCAAACCTTCTCCAGAATAAGAAATTCAACTAACGCCAGGCCTGGGGGTGCACGCCTTTAATCCCAGCACTCAGGAGGCAGAGGCAGGCGAATTTCTGAGTTCGAGGCCAGCCAGGTCTACAAAGTGAACTCCAGGACAGCCAGGGCTATACAGAGAATCCCTGTCTTGAAAAACAAAAAAAAAAAGAAAAAAAGAAAAAGAAAAAGAAATTCAAGTAACAAGGAAAAAGACATGAATACCAATGTAAACCTCAGAACCCACACGTGTGACTTCATCAGTTAGCTGGATTCTCTTACATTCTCTGAACCACGGCCAATACAAAGGGTCTATATATTTGTGCACACATGTGTGCACAAGCACACACACACTCCAGGCACTGGCTTAAAAACTACAACTGTGATAGCGAAAAGAACCATTAGGGGACAAAGGACCTCAGGCCAAATCTGATTACAGAGCATTAAGATTGATCAGGGATCAATGCTAAAGAATCAATGTGAGTCTAATCTCAACTCCTCCATCTCCCTTCCCAGGAGGAATCCAAAAGCCCCTGAGGGGATGCCTCCCTGCAGATGCCTTCTGAGAAGAGAGAGAGATCCTATCCTGAAATGGGCCTCATGCACCATGCTCTGTCTGAAGCCACCAGGACTCAACAAGACCAGTGAGTGGGTGGCACAAGAGCCTGACGTCAGGGGGCTTCAGCCTTTTTCTGCTGGAGAACAGACACACAGATATTATACAAAGACATGAGCAAGGACGGAGCTGCGGCAGCCTGCACCACAGGGGAGGAGAAGGCCAGAGAAGACTCTGGGAGCCTTATAAACCGCACCTCACCTCTTTTCTCCGGAGTTTCTCATTTAACTGTATTTTAATGTCCTTCAAAATTTGAAGTTTAAAAAATGCCCCCTCCCCCCCAAAAAAAAGAAAGAAAAAAACTGTCTCCCTTTCTAATCCATGACCTTCCTTGTCCCTGGTTGTTGTTTTATTTTGCATAGCTGAGTCTCAAAAGGACCCTGTGGTGGTGCTCACCTTTGATCCCTACACTCGGGAGGCAGAGGCAGGCAGAACTGTCGAGTTCAAGGACCACCTGGTCTACAGAGTGAGTTCCAGGGCAACTAGGGCTACACCGAGAAACCCTGTCTCAAAATAAAAAAAAAAAGAAAAGAAAAGAAAAGAAAAGAAAAGAAAAGAAAGAGAAAAAGCAAACCCACAAGCTCTAAAATCAGAAAATTGAATTCTCTGAAACCAGAAATGAGGCACTGTGGGTCACACAGAAAAGAAACGTTCATAGTCCAGGCCAAGCTCGGGCTTTCTTAACGAGTGGCGTTCTCAGAGAGCAAGAAGGGTGCATAATGAGGCCTCTGAGGTGGAGAAATGGAAGCTACACTGGACAGGGCCCCTCTGCTGGCTGGGTCGTGCAGAGATCTAGAGGCAGTACAGACAGGAAGCATAAGAAGGGGTTCTAGACAAGGCAGGTGGTAATAGAAACGAAGACCCTGAACTTCATTTCACGCAGCTCCTACAAACGGCACTCTGGAGGCTGTGAGTGCTTTGCTTATGGAGGATGAGGGAAAGAGCGGACTGACAGAAACTTGAGAGGCTGACCTCAGAGAAGAAACCAAGCTGATCTGGGGATGGTTAGTCCAAGACTTCTCACCCTGAACCCCAGGCCTTTCCTCAGTCCTGAACAGACATGAACTACTGCTGCAGAAAATCATCAAAGAAACTATGAACTCCCAAGAAAAGGCAAAGCACAGACAAGGAGGCAGCCACAGGGGGTGTCAGTAGATGTCAACAGGGGGTGTCAGCTAGACAGAGGCACCTGCCAATCCAGAGCTAGGTGAACTGTGGTTTATTTCTTCTCATCTTCAAAACTAGCCCTCAAGGAAGATGTCTAAATTCTACAATGAGAAGTCTCAAAGAAGTGACAGACCCATGTCTAAGGTCACCATCAAGTGCCTGAATCCCAACAGGAGTCGGACAGAATCCCAGGTTTGTCCACTCTCTCAGGGCACCTCCTTCTCAGCCCATTTCCTCATGTTCACTCAGCTCAGGAAAGGCAAATGTTGGGCAGGTCAAGCGCACCTGCAGCCTCTGAGGTGACAGGAATAGTGACGATTAACCACGCAGGCCTGGGCATGCAGCTCAGAGGCAGCACACCTGCACAGCATGAAAGCCATAAACCATAACCATTTTCAGCACCAAAGCCATAAGAATTAACCAAAAACATTCACACTGTCTACCAAGTCCTGTTAACAGCTTTGCATGAACTGCCTCATGTAAGACCAGCAGCATCCTTCTGAATGACATGGTGTTATTATTATTCCTATTCACAGGTCAGAAAACAGAGGCTCAGTAATGTCAATATGTTGAGAGTAATGATGGCTGTGTTGGGAGAAGGTGACAGGTGGCAGTTCTGGGCTGACGCTGCTTCAGAACCTACACTAAAGGATGTGACTAAGAGTGGCTGCAGCGACACATGGTGCTGCCTTCTAGATTTCCCTCCCCACCCTGTCCCCAGAACCCTTCTGTGTTGCTTAAATACATCCCCAGGTATTTAACAGCCTTCGTGTGAGGAGCAGACAGAGTTTCCCTGTAGGCTTGCTAAGGGCCAGGCTGACCTAGTGCTAATGAATCCTCCCAGAATTTGGAAATGGTCCTCCCTTGTCACTGTCATGCAGAGAATACACAGGATTGGGTGAGATGGGGCAGATGCTCCATTCGCACATCCCCAGTACACCTGGGTAAGTAAGCCTTCAAGCTGTCCCTCTAGTCTACTTGTCTTATTGGCCCCTCCTTCCCACACCAAGTCCCATGCTGCCTTCACAGACGCTGTGCTGAGTGCCTCCTCTGCTCTGGCCATTCTGGGCTTGCCTCTCTCTTAGGTTAGGCAGCTCCTAGCTCTGCGCTTCAGAGCCATCTGGAGACCTGCTGTCTCTCCAACAGAATGGTAAGCTCCCACATACACAGTTCCTCTGGATTCCTAATTTTAACCTAGTGTTAAGCAAATGGTAGGTACACAAAGACACTGAACAAATCATCGTCCAGCTCTAGCTATTACTACTAATAAGAGCAACTATCAGCTGTTAGGCATCGCCACAAGGCCAGCATAGAGTAGAATATTCACTGCTTGATTCTTTTCATCCTCAAAACAAGCCTGTAGGGAAGATACCTAACCATGTCACAGGCGAGGAGAAGAGACAGAAAGGCCACGTCCACGTCTAAAGGGCCATCAAGAGGCTGGAGCAGGACCAAAACCATCTGGATTCACAGCTGGAAACTCTTCTATGGCCGGGCGTGGTGGCGCACGCCTTTAATCCCAGCACTCGGGAGGCAGAGGCAGGCGGATTTCTGAGTTTGAGGCTAGCCTGGTCTACAGAGTGAGTTCCAGGACAGCCAGGGATATACAGAGAAACCCTGTCTCGAAAAACCAAAAAAACAAAACAAAACAAAACAAAACACTCTTCTATGATATCATGGCACCTTCTTCTCAGTCCCAAATTCCCACGGTGACCAGTTTATTCCTGAGGGGCTGTCATGCACACCACATTGGCCCTGCCTTCTGTCTGCCACATACTGAGTTCTTAGGCACAAGACAGAGGGGCAATGGGGGTTCCCTTGTCACTTTTGACCTTGAAGCTAAGCTAAGGAAGCTGCAGCAGAGCAAACAAGGAGGCAGGACATGGAAAGATAACAAGTAGGCATGCAGACAGGTGGAGGTGAAGAGTGGCCAACAGATGGTTTCAAAGGAAAAGGCACGAGGCATAAACGTGTGGCCCCAACAGACCCTGGGGACAAAGCTGAGGCACTTGGCCAATGGCTTAACCAGCCAGAGCCCCAGAGTCTCCTCTTTCACACTGTTCCCCACCACAGAGCAGACACTAGGGAAAGTGCTGAGGTAGTAGTTTGCTTAGACGGGGACTAAGTCCTCACAGACCAAGAGAGAATAAGAGAGATCATTCTCTCCCAAGCACCAGGACATAGGAGGAAGATGATCTTCAGGGACAGACTCTACTTCTAGAGAAAAACATCAACACAGCCAGTTTCTATTCGAAACTGTTTTTAACCTGAGGGGGTTTTGGTTTGTATTGCTTTCTTTTTAAAGATAGGAACTTAACAATGTTGCCGAGGCTGGCCTTGAACTCCCTGTGTAACCTGACTGAGCTGTCCTCAAAGTCTTGACTACTAAAGGACTTAGCATGCAGGCTTGAACCACAACACCACATTTGGGTGGGTTTTTTTTTTTTTTTTTTTTTTAATACACAGAAAAGGCAAATATTAAAACCCAGCAGGTCAGGACTGAAATAGAGGCTGGTCATCTGACCTTACAGAAAGGTAGGCCACACCACTCTAAGCCACGGCTTCCTCGCCCTCCCTCACGAATACTTAAGCCCTGATGTTTGGCTCCTTCCCCAAGAGCAAGCAATAGAGGAGGCAAAGCCCACCTGTGAAAGGCGCCCCACCAACCGCATGCTGCAGGATAGACAGACAAACTGGAATTATCTGTGCTACTCAACTATGAAACTGAAACAGCATGGTTTTGTAACTGCCTCTGGAATAAACACAAGTCATTTTCTTTTTCGTTAAAAGCTAATTATGACTTCATTTGGTTCACTTGTACCTTAAGTGAGTCATTGGACACACGTGATAAAGGACAAAATTTTCTGACAGAAAAGCCTGACAGAAACAAGAGGAAAAGTCTGTCCACACCACACAATGAAACTAGCAAAATGCCAAAGGCCATATGGTAATCAAGAAAAAAGCTGATGGCTGGGTTCTCATTAGGTCAGAATTTTAAATATAATCAAATCATTCTCAACTGTATAAAGGAACAAAAAGTGGAAAAGAAACTTTCAGAGATAGTGAAAAATATCCTAATAGTTACCACAGTCAACTTTCCTGTCATGGCACCATGACCACGATGAAACACTCCACTTATTAACACCTTAGCCATGAAGAGTTCTGTCCTCTGAGATGACTGACCAAGCACTGCATGGAACACCCCAGTGGCGGAGGAGGAGGAGGAGGGAGAGGAAGAAGAGGAGGAATAACACCACCACCACTTATATTTATTGAAGCATATGTGCTGAGTACTCTGCCTCTGCCAAGAGCCTTCCCTAGAGCAGTGAGAGTCAGTGGTCATGAACAGTCACACTGATGGTTTAAGAAGGTGTTACTATCATTCCAATTCTCCAGCTGGAAACCAAGAGAGCCTTAAAGGAGCCGGCCTCCCCTGCCAGCATGCAGAGCCACCGACAAGCTTTTGCTTCCTTTAATTGTGTTCCACAAGGTGTGCAGGGGGGGCAGAGGGGTGGGGGTGGGCTCTGGTGTCCTTCCAGCCCCCTCTGTTTTCCTCTCCAAGGCAACAGAAACTAGAGGTTAAAAGATTATTCTAGTTCAAAGCAGACTTCTGGGAGCCAACACAGGAGGATCACCAAGGGTTTGAGGCCTGCTTGGGACACTGTCTTTGTTCCAGGTCAAGTCGTGGCCAAAAATGACATGCACAATGTAACTAAAAATAAAATATATCGGGGCTGGCGAGATGGCTCAGTGGTTAAGAGCACTTACCACTCTTCCTAAGGACCTGAATTCAATTCCCAGCACTCATATCAGGTGGCTTACAACTGCCTGCATCCCCAGCTCCAGGGGGATCTAACACCTCTGACCTATGTGGGCATTTGCATTCACATTCATACGCACACACACACAATTAAAATAAATCTTTAAAAATAAAATACACCTTGCACAGCATGATGGTATACAATTTTAATCTCAGCACTTGGGAAGTAGAGAGAGCCAGACCTCTGTGACATCAAGGACAGCCTGATATACGAAGTGACATCCTATCTCAGTAAATAAAAATCAATAATAAAAAATTTTTTTTGAGCTTAGGTCTCAGTATGTGCCTAGAACTCTCTATACAGAGGAGATTGGCTACCAACTCACAGACATCCACCTGCCTCTGTATCCAAGCTCACCTGGCTAAAGTAAATCTTAAAACAACAAAATTACCCCAACCACCTACATTGAACATCTACCTCTGCTTCTTCTTAAACTCTACAGAAGTCCTGGGGTGCTACCATTAGCATAACCCCAGCAGAGTGAAGAATGCAGCTTCAGCACTTTTCTGAACCCGGGTTCTGGTCAAGAGCTGCAAACTACTGACAGACAAGGGCAATTCCTGCTGTTAAAACAGGGCATAGGGCTGGGCTTGGTAGCGCATGCCTTTAATCCCAGCACTCTGGAGGCAGAGGCAAGCGGATTTCTGAGTTCGAGGCTAGCCCGGTCTACAGAGTGAGTTCCAGGACAGCCAGGACTACACAGAGAAACCTCGAAGAAACAAAACAAAATAAAAACAGCGCGTACACACCCTGCCAATATGGAGCAGTATCAGCGTGAAGTCTGACAACCAAATACACCACACACACACACACACACACACACACACACACAAAGAGAGAGACAAAATTAAGTGGAATTACTGCTTTATTTGTGGTACCATACCTACAGGTAATTTTATTTTTCTAACTTTCAAACTGTAACTTTGTTACATTGAATTTATCATAAGATATATGTGGATTTTGTTGTTTGTTTTTTAAGGGAAAAAAATCACCCTGAAAAAGATTCTTTCTAAAACCCACTTGTCACATGGGATGATTCCATGAAGAAACAGTCCAGAGCATCCAACATCCGGCTGAGGAAACCCCCCTCCCCCAGCCTTAGCCTTTGACTGTGGCAGTAGAGTCCCGCCTTTCAGACTTCTTCACCCGTTTTTTTTGCTGGGGACCCAATCATGGGCCTTGCACATTTCCCACCAGCCATGACAGTGACACTGGAGATGGCAGCAGGGTGGGAGGATGATCTGGCTCTGAGAGGAAGGCTGAGTGTGGCAGCTGTTTGGTCAGATCGCAGGAAGTGTTGCTTGGCAGAGCCTTCTGATGCGCCATCTGCAAGTTGTATGGTGCTGGACCTGACCCAGGGAGATGCCACAGGAAACACATGCAGGAGAAAAAAAGCGGAAGCTTGGCCAGATCATCAAACTAAAGCCACAGCTAAGAAAGTGATTATTTTAGGAAGAACCTTTAATGTCCTTCCCCGGCCTATTCAATCACTCTCTGTGACGGCCAACCTCAATGAGGTAATCCGGTGAGGACAGTGGGGCCACAACTCAATACACAGCGCTTGCCTAGCTTATGCAGGCCTGGGGCTCAATCCCTAGCCCAGTAAAGGACTGAATTAGCAATAATAAATAAGGGAAGGGAAGCCTCACTGTATACTTTTTTTTTGGTTTTTCGAGACAGGGTTTCTCTGTGTAGCCCTGGCTGTCCTGGAACTCACTTTGTAGACCAGGCTGGCCTCGAAATCCACCTGCCTCTGCCTCCCGAGTGCTGGGATTAAAGGTGTGCGCCACCATGCCTGGCTTCACTGTATACTTTAATATCCCCATTAACAGAAGAAAAGTAGTGTGTTTGATATACAGACAGGGCAAATGTTGAAGGCACTAAAGACCAAAGAGGAATCTCAGCATTTAGGAGGTGGATCTGAGTTCAAGACCAGACTCATCTACAAAGTGAGTTCCAGGACAGCCAGGGCTACACAGAGAAGTCCTGCCTTAGAAAAACAA
>CACVCL010021187.1:0-66793 GCA_902729485.2 Mus minutoides
AGACTTGGGAAAAGATGATGTCAAGTGATGGTCAAGAGGCAGCAATAAACCTCAGGAGCACAATCTTTAACACATTGTTATGGTCATGATCACATGGGGTTTTGAAGAAAATGTTGCTTCCATCAGCAATGGTTTGACATTTTCAATTTTGAACTCATTTACTCTAGAAATATTTTTATTACTCCAGATATAAAAGATATACTAAATTAATCATATAATTATTAATATTAATCAAATATTTAATACAAATAAAATCTTGCTAATGAGACTGATGTGCTTATTTATTTTCATGTAAAATTAATTTTTTTTACTGAATATTTGATACATCAGGATGCAGAACATTTTAAATATTTTCTAGAGTCAGTTTTATTTATTTATTTTTTAAATTTTATTTTTATTTTTTAAATTTTTTTACAGTCCAAACTTTAACTAACCCCCACCATGGTCTAACCTCTCACTATTCCATATCCCATACCTACTCTCCTGTCTCCAAGACGATGTTCCCACCTTACCACCCCCACTCCACCAGACCTCCCCTCTTCCTGGGTTCTCAAGTCTCTTGAAGGTTAGGTGCATCTTCTCTGACTGTGTCCAGACTAGGTGTTCTTCTGCTGTATATGTGTTGGGGGCCTCATATCAGCCGGTGTATACTGCCTGGTTGATGGCTCAGTATCTGGGAGATCTCAGGGGTCCAGTTTAGTTGTCTTCCTAGAGGATCACTGTCCTCCTCAGCTTCTTCCAGCTTTTCCCTAATTCAACCACTATATAGACCCATATGCATCACTGTGCTGATATGTGTATGAGAGCAGAACTATCTTGCAATATTTCAGTCATGTGATTTAATGATTTTGTTCTTCTTCAGTCATGACTTTGGTTCAAATTTATATATGGAAATATGCAAAAGTGAATGCTAGAGAGATGCTACATCAGTTAAAGTATGCTCTGCTGTTGATGAAGATTGTTTGGTTCCCAATACCTTTGTAGATAGACTCAAAAGATCTAATACCTTCCTTTGGCCTCTGAATGCGCTGCACACATGTGTGTTAACTCAGGCACACTCACATTTATACAAGAATACTTTTAAAAAAACATCTTTTTTTCCCATGACTCTGAATTTTTTTGTTATTTTTTTATTGGATGTTTTATTTATTTAAATTTCAAATGTTATTCCATTTCCCAGTTTCCCCTCCACATATCCCTATCCTATCCACCCTGCCCTTGCTTAGATGAGGGTGCCCCTACTCCCACCTCACCACCCTGGCATTCTCCTACACTGGAGCATCCTGCCTTCACAGGACCAAGGGTCTCTTCTTCCATTGATGCCTGACAAAGCCATCCTCTGCTACATATGCAACTGGAGCCATGGATCCTCCCATGCGAATGCTTTGATTAGTGATTTAGTCCCTGGGAGCTCTGTGGGTGTAACAATATTTAAATAAAATAATTTATATGGTACATATAAAATATATATTTCTATACACAATTATTATATGCACATACATACCTCAGCACACATTTATGAGAATGTTTATTTATAAGTATATGTTTTCTCCAAATGGAGGAAGATTGTATGATAAATCATTTTCTATCTCTGTTATGGTATCGAACAATTGTAGTTCATCACTTATGTTTCTCTTTAGTCCCATTCAGAAGTTGTGATGAGCCTTTTAAGCAATCATCTTTTCTCTGGCTTTAGTCTCATAATTCTCCAAAGATAGGTACAGAAGTAATTTAAAATCTTATTTAAAATGTCCTATTCAGCTATAGGCTATAACTTTTATTGAAACATAAATATAAAGTTGCACTGGAGAGCATTGATAAGCTCTGTTAACCACAAGACTGTAACATGTCTAGCTGTAAATCAAGGCTTCACTTCTAATATCTATCTGTGTGAAAAGTGCTCTTTGATTTGATACCTGGAAACTTTGATTTAGTAAAGAGTGTAAATGTAGCAACCTCCAAGTCCCAGCTGTTTAGATAGTATTGGTTACCTTTTCAAACATTTTCAACAAGTTATTTTAGTCCACCATATTCATACTAATATATCATACTAATATAGCTCATATATGTATATATATATATATATATATATATATATATATATATATATATATATATTATACATAACATTGAATAACAGGTGATTTATAACAAAATATCTCCACAAGATAGACATAGATATAAAATCACTAATTACGTATAACCCTACTTTAGTTACATTTATATTAAATTAGCACACTGAATATTATAATTTATAGTTCACATATGTTTAATGAAATATTTTAACCAAACTGTTTTGCTTAGTCATTACCAATTTTATAGCATATAATCATAGCAAAAACTCATATTAATCGTGATATTATTACACAGAAGCACCAGTAGAAATAAAAACTCATTCAAAGATAAAGGTCAGAAAGCACACAGTCAGGAACTTTCTATTCACTAGAAGATTATCCCTAGATCTTAGAAGCTCTTTTTTTTTTTTTTTTTTTTTTTAAGTATTTCTTGGACTTTTCTAGCTGTGGTTCAATTGTCAAATATTATAATTATTTTATTTTTAAGAATGATAGTCAGATGCCTGGTCTACAAAGTGAGTTCCAGGACAGCCAGGGCTATTTTAAGAAACCCTGTCTCGCCGGGTGTGGTGGTGCACGCCTTTAATCCCAGCACTCGGGAGGCAGAGGCAGGCAGATTTCTGAGTTCGAGGCCAGCCCGGTCTACAAAGTGAGCTCCAGGTCAGCCAGGGCTACACAGAGACACCCTGTCTCGGAAAAAAAAAAAAAAAAAAAAAAAAAAAAAAAAAAAAAAAAAAAAAAAAAAAGAAAGAAGCCCTGTCTCAAACAAACAAACAAACAACCCCCCCCCCACACACACACACACAAAGAATGATAGTCAGTTGTAATTATACTGAAGGGCCTGAGGTAACATATACCTTTTCTCTGGTTCTGTTTTAGTTATTCGTTTTGTATGTACGGTGGTACGTTGAAATTTATTCATCATGAGTTGTAGCCCATGCTTGAGAGCAGGTTCTGTGAATGCTTTTTCCTAAGTACACGGTGATCTTTCCATTTCATATGATTACACAGCATTTAAAGATGTAGGCAGTCTAATACAATCCTCTACGGCTGCTCAGATAACAAAGCTAAACAAAGTGGTCCATGTCCTTTCTCTCTGCTTTCCTTTCTAATGTCCTTCTCAACATTTATTGAATCTGCACATTATGACCTCCATGATTCTTATTCTGTCACTATACCTCTCTCTATATAATAGCCTCCTCTCTAAATATAATAGCCTCTTAGCTGTGCTCTTGATAGTGTTTCTTTTTTATTCTCTGATGTCTCAATTTTCATATTGAGATAGTGTTCTTGTCTCAAATCAGCCAATATATGTTCTTTTTGCTATAATTAGATTCAATCATGACCCACTTTCCTAAGAGAAAGAAAACATGCATGCACTTTGAAATATATTGAAGATCAAATGGTATATAATCACAGTGTCCCCTAACACAGCTGTAGTGCTTTCGTTGCTTATATGGAAGTGTTTTTTCAGCATGTTTTAATGGGCAAACTATATGCTGGAAGTTAATTCAAACTCTTTATATCCTATAACTTACAAAAAACCCAATTTAGTTAAGAGACAAAACTGTAATTTTATACTAAATCTTAGACATATATTCATTGAATAAAATTATGTCTTCTGAAGCTGTACAGTCAGAATTTTTATATGACTGTATTAAGACAAGGTATATAAGTTCTCAAGTATTATGGATTGTAATATTTTATACATTATACAAGCAAGAAATAAAAATAATTTAATGCATACTGTAAATAGTTAATTAGCTATTAAAAGTTTATACATACTCATAAATATGTATATATTTATATAAAATGTTAAAGTTGATATATGACCCAATTTTAAAGTAATTTAATTTGCTGTGCATAAAGTAATATTTTAATGTTTTAAGAAAAATTTTAATCATGAGGAAATTAATAATCAACAGAAGTATCCCAAAATTAACAATTTTGAATGTTATAATACAAAATATTTTGCACTATTTACCCTTGGAATTTAAGTGAGTATTACATAATGAAAAACGAACAGTCTATGTTAGAGACTATATAGAACCATGTGATGAAGCAGAAGGCCAAACATATTGTAGAAAAAATTTAATATATTTAAGTATATTTAGTATATTTAAGTATATTTAGTGTATTTTAGAGAGCTGGGTTTTTTTCTCACAAGGAATAATTATATAAATAATTTTGAATTTTCCAGCAGAATTTTAGTATCTTTTAAAAGGCTGTAGATTACTTCTCGGTTTTTCCAGAATAAATATCACTAAATATATGAAAAGGAACAATTACATAATAGCTTTGATTTTTCAAAAAACATATTTATTTTATAAATAAATTTGTTTTTGTTTTGTTTTGACTTTAAATATCTAGGTCAATAACTAACATTAATAATTAAACAAAACCATTGTGCTGTATCTTTTCTCATACATTTCTTTGATGGTACTACTATATAAAATATCTATAGAGAATAAAGAGAACATAGCCTATCACACAATGTATAATTCAAGAATTGAGTCCAAGAGCATGCTGCCTCATTGACCAGCATATGACAATGCCACCTAGACTAGTGACATGTCCGTGTTCAGTAGTGACTTCCAAGGTGCCTCTCAGGAAGAAATGATATGACTTAGGTTCCTCAGAAAATATTTAAAGATAACTCTGAACATACCAAAATTATATATGTGCTCATTACTAACACAGAGAAGTATGAGTATCTCTTAAAGAAGACAGTAACTATGCTCACAGTGTATATTATTCTGGAGTTTCTCTTAAACATTTCTTCATTAGTTATAAACACTGAAGTATGAAAGCTACATATGTCACAATTTTCAATAACTTATCTCAAGGATCAGTCCAATATTATTATGGAAAAGGCAGTGAAAAAACTCTAAAGAGCCAGAGCCAGTTGTTAACTACAAGGAAACTTATTTCTGGGGGTAACATGGTAGCTATACATATGAACCAGAAATAACTGTGATAATACAGAAAAGACTTTCAGAATTTGAAGCTAGATAAAATTCAGTGGTGGTGCAGTAATAAAATCTTAACTCTAGCTAAAAATAGACTTTTAAAGTGGTTTGATCATTCATAATCAAAACTTAATAGGAAATTGTACTTTAAAGTAGTTGACTTAGGGAATAAAAGCAATGAAGTGCTTGTTATGTTAAACAAAATTCCTATAGGTTGTCTAAGGAATAAGTAGCATTACTACCCCAATAATTAGTAGTGTTGGAATTTTGATTGGGATTGCATTGAATCTGTAAATTGTTTTAATAAGATGGCCATTTCACTAAGTTAATTCTACATATCCATGAGTATGTCAGACCTTTCCATCTTCTGATAACTTCTTCCTTCCTTCAGGAGATTGAAGTTCTTGTTATTTCACTTGCTTGCTTAGAGTTATACAACCCAGTATATGCATTTTTGATTTATATTTTTATATGTTCAGGACATGCATTAATCAGAGTACTGTACAATATTGCCTCAAAAATAGTGATAATTTAGTAAAACATACAGTCTAGGGTACAAGCTTAGAGTCTATTCACTCTCTAGAACAACTATATTTATATAATGTGCATATATATATATATATATATATATATATATATATATATATATATGTGTGTGTGTGTGTGTGTGTGTGTGTGTGTGTGTGTGTGTGTGTGATGTGTAGAGTTGAATATAAAATAGAATATATATATATATATATATATATATATATATATATATATATATTAGCTTTAATAATCTTCCATAGTAGTTATTTAATTTTCTTAATGTCTGGCCTCTCATTTTTGTTGCATGTAGGCATTGACTAGCAGCAAATTGCACAGGTTTAACAGAACCAGAGTTAGCATCATTCAGCTTCTTAACAATGTAATCCTCAGTTGTCTTCTGTCCATCTTCAATAATNTTAATTTCTTATTATCAATATTGATTTAATTTCTTGATCAAACTGTTGCTTTAGTTCTTCAGTACCAATATTAATTGTGGCTCCAAGTTGATTCCTGTCACAGATGTGCCATTTACATGGATTTTTTTTTACACAAGTCCCAATCTTCCCTTTAATGTTTTGTTGACAATGAGAGAAATTACACCACAGTCATTTTGATTCTACTGTTAAGAAAATAAACACCTCTAAAAGGAAGTATTACTGACTTTAGTATTTTCTGGACATATCTGGTAGAGCTCAGTTTTACTCTAATCTGTGCAAATTTATACCAAGGATAAATTAGCAAGGAATCTGTTTATTAGTACTGTTGCATATTTTTCTGAAAGGTAAAATATTAATGATTTGTTAGTCCACAGAATATGAGCAGGTATAAAATCTAATTTTGGACCAAAAGTTCATAAGAACACCAACAGTGCAATTTTTCATACTGTTGACAAAGAGTATATCAGACTAGAGATTTTTCCAGATCTCAGTAATGATTCAATCATCCTTATATGAAATGAGTAATATCTATGACCACTAACATTTCATCCTACTTGAAATGCAATAAGCTACTACAGCTTCCAAATGTCATTGATATTGAGGCTACCCACATAAGTTCATGATGTCACAGGTTTCTCTGGTGTTACTCAGAATAGAAGGCATTCAACATCCACCCAAGGTTCCTCAACAATTCATAAGCAGAGGGCACAAGGCTACAAGAAAACTTCGAACAGCCTAGGGTCAGGCCAAATGGGTTCCCAAAGATGCTGGTCCAAAGGTAAGGTCAATGACAATTGGAAATAATGTAGGTTAACTCAAATGTCCCCTATCATCCGTCACTTATTGCTTTATGATGGACTCCTATAACATTAAATGTTCATATAATATACAGTTTTGCTGTATTTTCATTAATTTTTCAATGATATCTTACAATATATAAACATTGGATCTCAACGAAAAGTCTTTACAATTTTTTGTTCTTTGGATTTGTGACTATTTAACTACTTCTGACAATAATTTTTGGCCATTTATATTTGAATTATATATTTATCCTATATAATGTCTGTAGATTGATACTTATCTAAGCTACAAATAGTATTATATTTCAGCTGATCTGAGTGTTGAATCGTAATTTTCACATTGTATACATTCACCAAGTCTATGTTTCTTTGGAATAAAAATTTCAATGTAAATAAAATTTTAAGTAAGTTGTCTAATCTAAAACATCTCACTCTTTTCTGAAGTTTTTTTTTTTTTTTTTTTTTCTTTTTCTTTTACTGATTGCTCTTGGCCACACAAATATTTATAAGGCAGTTTAAAACTTACCAACAGTTGACATAATAAAAAGAAGAATTTTGGTCCCATTTGTCCCATTTGTTAATTCTTGATCTTTCAGCACAAGCCATTGCTGTTCTAGTCAGGAATTTTTTCCCCCTGTGCCCATTTCTTCGAGGCTTTTCCCCACTTTCTCCTCTATAAGTTTCAGTGTCTCTGGTTTTATGTGGAGTTTCTTGATCCACTTAGATTTGAGATTTGTACAAGGAGATAAGAATGGATCAATTCACATTCTTCTACATGATAACCTCCAGTTGTGCCAGCATCATTTGTTGAAAATGATGTCCTTTTCCACTGGATGATTTTAGCTCCCTTGTCAAAAATCAAGTGACCATAGGTGTGTGGGTTCATTTCTGGGTCTTCAATTCTATTCCATTGATCTACCTGTCTGTTGCTGTACCAGTACCAGGCCGTTTTTTTTATCACAATTGCTCTGTAGTATAGCTTTAAGCCAGGCATGGTGATTCCACCAGAGATTCTTTTATCATTGAGAAGAGTTTTTGATATGCTAGGTTTTTTGTTATTCTAGATGAATTTGCTGGAGGGTATCATTCTAAGTGAGGTAACGCAATTACAAAAGAAATCACATGATATGAAGTTACTGATAAGTGGATATTAGCCCATAACTTAGAATATCCAAGATACAATTTGCAAAACACATGAAACTGGAGAAGAAAGGAGATCAAAGTATGAATACTTCGCCCTTTCTTAGAATTGGGAACAAAATACCCATGGAAGGAGTTACAGATAAAAAGTTTGGAGCTAAGATGAAATGATGTACCATCTTTCTTTACATTGTAGACAGACGTAGTCATCTACAATGACTGCCCCCCCCCCCCCAGGAAACCATCCTGTAATCAGCCACCAAACACAGACAGTATTGCATACACCAGCAAGATTTTCTTAAACAACCCTGATATAGCTGTCTCTTGTGAGGCTATGCCAGTGCCAGTCAAACACAGAAGTGGATGCTCACAGTCAGCTATTGGATTTAACACAGGGCACCCAATGGAGGAGCTAGACAAAGTATCCAAGGAGCTGAAGGAGTCTGCAACAAACACTATAGGTGGAACAACAATATGAACTAATTAGTACCCCCAGAGCTCGTGTCTCTAGCTGCCTATGTAGCAAAAGATGGCCTAGTCGACCATCATTGGGAAGAGAGGTCCCTTGGTCTTGCAAATTTTATATGCCCCAGTACAGGGAAACACCAGGGCCAAGAAGTGGGAGTGGGTGGGTAGGGGAACAGAGTGGGGGAAGGGTATAGGGGACTTTCAGGATATCATTTGAAATGTAAATGAAGAAAATACTTAATAAAAAATTGAAAAAAGAAAAAAAATGTGGTAAATATTTTGTTCAGGGGACTCTGGCTGTTAATGAGTACAGATATTTAAACACATTGGATATAAATGTTAATAAAGAGTTTTAGAATATGTAGTGTATTGAAATATTTAAATTATAAAAAAATAAAAGTATCAGAAAATAAGCAAGTCTAGAATCATTAAAAATGAAATATTAATTAACAGTGAAATTTTAAAAAATAGTAATATAAAAATTTGTATAAATACATGAAAGTCCACTTAAACACTAGAATTGTAAATTGTATTTATGTAGAATATATAAAATTGTCTACAAAAGTAATTCTCACCCTTCTCATTTCTGTGGCCCTTTAAAACAGTGCTTATATTGTGATGGTTCCCCAGCCACAATTGTTTCATTACTACTTTATAACATGATAAAATTGCTACTTTTATGAATCTTAATGTAAATATCTATGAATTTTGATGGTCTTAGATAACACCTTTGAAGGGATTATTTGACTAAAAGGTAGTTGTGCCCTTAGGTAGATCAGTGGATTTACAAGGACGTCACAATGCAAATCAGGATGCATGCCAATTTCTAGCTAAAATTTTTGTGACTACATAGGATTCAATAAGAAACCAAGAGGAAGTGTGCAATGTAAAATCTGATGATTTTATTTTATAACATCCATGGATGAACACTGTTGAAAACATGTAAACATTTCAACCAATATTTTGAATTTCAAAGAACTTATTAATACTCGAGGACATCTCTATGCGAGTAGTGTATGGAGCTGTTTTTGTAGTATAATTTGAGGAAAGGATGTAAGACATGCTTTCTCCTTAATAATATATTATTCTGTCTATGGGAGGATGTTATGCAAATCTAAAGTCCCCCGACTAATGCATAATAGAAGTGAAGCTACCTCAGAAAGATAAATATAATTAGTAGTTTATTAAGTTTTATTTTGAATGTGTTTGAGGATCAACTATGTATATCTATATGAAAATCCAAATTGAAAAATTAGGAAGCAGTGATAATTCTAATCTTTATATTTCTTTGGGATCAAAAAAGTAATTGAAAAATATAACATAAATATAATTTATTAGACTAACAATTAGAACTATGCCAAAATTGCTAAAATTGCATAGGGTGGCATTACCTCTAATCTCATCACTTTAGAATTATATCAGATAGATTAGTCCAGTCTGATTAGCCACTTTAATACCAGCTTAGGTAACATAGGACTTTGAGAATGGGGAAAAACAAAACAAAACAACAACAACAACAACAACAACAAACATAATAAAACAGAAGTTAGAATGAAAAGATTTAGGGTAAACAGTGAAGAAAAGTACTTGATTTTAATTAATCTGTATTATTGCCTGTAGAAAGTCACACTGCGCTCAAAGCATATGAATAATTTAAAAATTGTTGAATTTTGAGAGTTTCATAGAATACATTTTAGTTATAATTGACCCTCAAATCTTAGCTCTTTCAAATTCTTCTTGACCCAACTCCCTAACTCCACCCAGACAAATTTTAGTGTCCTAAAAACAAACAAACAAACAAACAAAAAACAACAACAAAAAATTTCTCCCCTACAAAATATCATAAATACAAATTTCTTGACCAATTTGTGCTACCCAAATATTCTTGGATTTGAATTTGTGGCTAGCCACTGAAACATGGTTGATTTATCTAGGGCTACACTATTAAACATAAATGCCTCACATTTTACCAGCAGCTAAAACTGTCAATAGGTACAGCCTGCTGGTGAGGTTTCATGTACATATCCATCTCCATGCCGGGATTGTTATACCTTGTCCTTGCACAAGGCTTGTGCATGCTGTCATAATCACTTGCATTCCTATATGCCCTGTTTCCTTAAGTCAACAACTACCTAAGGGTCTTATTCTCTTCTCAACCCTCATACTGCAATGATCTATAAACACGGCAGAAAGTATCTTTAGAACTAAACTTTTGGGTCTTTTAGGAAGAAATATACTTTCATATAAATTATACATGGAATTTATATGCATTTTATATAATTATAAAATATAATTAGTGATTTTTAAGCTATGGATGAATGGATATGCTTTTCTTATGGATGTGAGATAATTAGATTTAATTATTGTGGGATTTAAAATTTTCTACACTAGTTAAAACTTAATATTTTAATAATTGGAGTTTATTTGAATTTTATAATTTTGAAGCTCTATTTTAATTTCTTTATTCTGTTTATTTTTTTTAAACTGGGCATGAAAAACCATAAATAAGTATATTAGTTAAATTTATACTGGAACAAACTATATCTCATAATCCTAATGAAATAACAGCTGCCATATAGGTAGGTTATAATTTGTCCATCTAGTACACATACAGTAAAATATAAACTAATTATTTGTATATGTTTATAGGCTGAATGAAAGCATATGTCCACTAATTAGTGATCTTGCATTGAAATGAGAGTGTCCTGACAAGTTCTGTATACTAGATACTCTATTCTCTACTAGTCTAGGACACATAACTTCTATAAATGCATAAATTAGAGGAATTAATGGATTGACACAATTTCCTTTTCATTTTAAATATTATCTGATATTCTCCTCTGAATGAGAACCCAATAACTCAGTACATCCACAAAGACTCTTATACGCCCCTGCCCTGCTCCCCAACTCACCCACTCCCACATCTTGGCCCTGGCGTTCCCCTGTACTGGAGCATATGATCTTCACAAGACCAAGGGCCTCTCTTCCAAGTGATGACCTACTAGGCCATCCTCTGCTACATATGCAACTAGAGACACAGTTCTTGGGGGTATTCATTAGTTCATATTGTTGTTTCTCCTATAGGGTTGCAGACACCTTTAACTCCTTGGGTAATCTCTCTAGCTCCATCATTAGGGGCCCTATGATCCATCCAATAGATAATTGTGAGCATCCAGTTCTGTATTTGCCAGGTACTGGCTTAACCTCACAAGAGAGAGCTCCACGGGTGTTGACTCGATGTCATTTCTGCCCAGTGCTCTAAATGTCAAAGTGAAGAAATTCACTGAAGAGGGGGTAAACTGTGAGAGTAACTATGACTCTCTTAAGGTAGCCAAATGCCTCGTCATCTAATTTGTGATGCACATGAATGGATGAACGAGATTCCCACTGTCCCTACCTACTATCCAGTGAAACCACAGCCAAGGGAACGGGCTTGGCGGAATCAGCAGGGAAAGAAGACCCTGTTGAGCTTGACTCTAGTCTGGCATGGTGAAGCAACATGATTGGTGTAGAATAAGTGGAAGGCCCTGGCGCCCTGCCCCGTCCTCACTACGTGGTCCGGGTACGCCAGCCTCGAGGGCCACCGGTGACTACTCTCATCATTTTTTCAGGGTCCTGTCAGCAAAAACTCTCTGGCGTGTTCAAAACTGTCTGTGTTTGGTGGTTGTATATGGGATGGTTCCCAGAGTGGGGTAGTCTCTGGATGGTCCTTTCTTCCATCTCACCTCTGAACTTTGTCTCTGTAACTCCTTCCAGGGGTATTTTGTTCCCCATTCTAAGGATAAATGGAGTATCCACACTTTGATCTTCCTTCTTCTTGAGTTTCTTGTGTTTTGCAAATTATATCTTGGGTATTCTAAGTTTCTGGGCTAAAATCCACTTATCAGTGAGTGCATATCATGTGTGTTCTTTTGTGATTGGGTTACCTCACTCAGGGTGATATCCTCCATATCCATCCATTTGCCTAAGAATTTCATAAATTCATTGTTTTTAGTTGCTGAGTAGTACTCCATTGTGTAAGTGTACCATATTTTCTGTATCCATTCTTTTGTTGAGGTGCATGCGGGTTCTTTTCAGCTTGACAAGGGAGCTAAAACCATCCAGTGGGGGAAAAAAAAAAAAGACAGCATTTTCAACAAATGGTGCCGGCACAACTGGCAGTAATCATGTAGAAGAATAAAAATTGATTCATTCTTATCTCCTTGTACAAAGCTCAAGTCTAAGTGGATCAAGGAACTCCACATAAACCAGAGACTCTGAAACTTATAGAGGAAAAAGTGGGGAAAAGACTCAAAGATTTGTTCACAGGGGAAAAATACCTGAACAGAACAACAATGGCTTGCACTGTAAGATCTAGAATCGACAAATGGGACCTCATAAAATTGCAAAGCTTTTGTAAGGCAAAAGACACTGTCAATAAGACAACAAGCCCACCAGCAGATTGGGAAAGTATATTTACCAATCCTAAATCAGATACGGGACTAATATCCTATATATACAAAGAACTCAAAATCTGAACTCCAGAGAATCAAATAACCCTTTTTGAAAAGTGGGGCATAGGGGTAAACACAGAATTCTCAACTGAGGAATACCGAGTGGCTGAGAAGCACCAGAATAAAATGTTCAACAGCCTTAATCATCAGGGAAATGCAAATCAAAACAACCCTGAGATTCTACCTCACACCAATCAGAATGGCTAAGATCAAAAATTCAGATGACAGCAGATACTGGTGAGGATATGGAGAAAGAGGAACAATCCTCCATTGTTGGTGGGATTGCAAGCTGTTACAATCACTCTGGAAATCAGTCTGGTGGATCCTCAGAAATTTGGACATAGTACTACTGGAAGATCCAGCAATTCCTCTCCTGTGAATATGCCCAAAAGATGTCCCAACTTGTAATAAGGACACATGCTCCACTATGTTCCTAGCAGCCTTATGTATATAATTTCTTTCTTTACATAATATTTTAAAATTTTTGAATGATGGGAAATAATTCTGAATATCATTACTACTTGTAAGCTGCATAATAATTCAGCCTTATGTAATAAAGTATAACCTTTCTAATATATTTCCTATCTATTATATAAATCTTGGATAGAATAAATATGTTTATTAAGTTAATTTTATAAGGTCAAAATATATGTAGATTATGAGCATCTTTACACAAGTCCTCATCAGTCAAATATCTTTGCAACTTCATGGACATTAAGTTGTCATTTCAAAGCCTCTTTCTAACTCTTTCATGGATGTTATTGTAATTTTCTTTTCTTTCACTTTGATTTGTTGTCATTCTTGACCTTCCCAATAATGGATGCTTTAGTAATATAATATTTGTGGTTTTCTAAGATTTAAATCCTTACAATGAACGTGATTGAAGAACAGACTGTGCACACAGTAGATTTATACACACACTTTTCTGTAAGCAAATAGATATGAAATAAATTTATTTGGCAAGCAAGAAATCTTAGCATGTTAAGAAACTATGTGCAAGCCTTGAGATATTAATTTAATACCAAATAACCATGTCAAAGTTGGATGAGGAAAATAACCCATAAAATATTTCTTTGACCTTCACTCACTTTATCGTACACTCAACAGACATATACATTTTGAATACACACACACACACACACACACACACGCACACACACACACACACAATTATACTACCATTTTGATTTTTAATTAGTATCATTACTTTCACTTTTACATTTTATATATTTTTATATCAATAATAAGTAAGTCATAAAAAGTATTGACTGTTTGGAATATTTTAAATCAGTATCTTGGGTATTTTTCTTTCTCCAGTGACTACATATCATTTCATGATTATAATTTAGTTCGAAAATAGTTCAAAACTAAATGCAAAAGTAAATGTTGTTCAACAAACTCTACAAATCTCTACTGGATACTCAATAGCAGTTCCAATAGTAACCAATATGGAGAAAAGTTAAATCCATACACCATAAGCCTTTCATTTTAATAAATAATAAATTCTTTCTTTCTGATGCTCAGGATAAGTGTTCTTTGTGTTATTGTTTTTCCACACATCCACAAATTCTCTGGGTGTCCCTTCAGTGATAAAGGAATAATTAATTTTGAAATTTTCTGTAAGTACTCCTTACGTTACTAATTTCTCTGTATAAAATATACCAAATTTTTCTCTCTACTATGACAAGAACATTCCTCTGGCCTAACCTACATATACTATCCACTGTCACCTGAGATCTGGCATTTCTGAACAGGTCAGGTCATGTCAGTCAGCAGATAAAAATCAAAGTTAGCATGGAAATTGTGACTTCAGGATCAAAGCTGGGAGACACACATTCCACTACTTCAGTAGTTTTCTTCCACACTCATAGCACCAGTTTAGTAATGAGAAATAAGAAGCCCTAAATTATGACTTGGAACTTTTTCACTGAATTGAGCAGCATGTGAAGTGCAAAAAGTATAAAATTAAAGAAGGTGAACATGTTCTTTGAAATTGGGAGAGACAAAGAAGACAGAGCAGCTACTAGTTAAAAACAGTTGCAACTACACATTGAAACAAGGAAAAACAGTAGATAAGAACAACAACAATAACCAACAAAAAACAACAAAACAAACACAAAAAGAGAATTTTGAAACAAAGCCTGTAGTTTAGTTAATTGCATTGAAGTAGTGACTATGTTTAAGTTTTATAAGTATACTATGAATATTTAAAATAATTTTAGAGCAAAATTATTGAAGATATACCAAAAGCTTCTATAAGTGTATTTCTTTTATATAAATATAAACTTAAAACAAATGTCTGAATCTTATGATTTCCTAATTTTTTGTATAGAAGAACATTAAATATCCTTTTGATATATGGAGGCACGATCAAGGATTAGGCTAAACTGGTGACAGAATGTTAGCTAATCATGTCCAGGGCTCTGAAATCATCACTCACTCACCAGCAAATAAAAACCATAATAGAGAACAAATAAAGCATCATAAAAAATAACAAATGAATTAATTTACTTGGGGAATGATTTATAAATGAAATGTATATTGTTGCCTTTATCTGAAAATTTAAAATGCTAATTTTGCCAGTAGGATATATACCACACAACACATATTCCACTTTCTTAGACATTCTGAACTATCCAGTAATATTTTACATTATTAAAGAAGTGAGAGATCTTATTGAGGTGTATAAACTAAGTCATATAGGCAAATTTGTCTTGATAATTTTGGGACAACTAAAAGTGAATATAAGAACAAAATTTAGCCAGGCATGGTGGCGCACACCTTTAATCCCAGCACTCAGGAGGCAGAGGCAGGCAGATTTCTGAGTTGAAGGCCAGCCTGGTCTACACAGTGAGTTCCAGGACAGCCAGAGCTATACAGAGAAACCCTGTCTTGGGAAAAAAAAATTACTCATAAGTACATATGTTATTAAACTAAAAAAGTTTAATTTTTAGTTTAGTTTTCTAAAGTTCTAAATAGTAAGAACATTATTTTATATGATAAACACTTTATATAGCAACATTCACATTATTATTTACTTTGTAGGTAACCTGAATGCTTTCAAGTTTGTAATTTTCAAAACATTTTTCTTTTGCCGCGGTACTATGTATAAATGAAATATATAATTGACACTCAATTTTTAAATATTTCTTGCTATGTCATCCTTTAGGAAGGTCACAAGACACTACAAAGACTAGTCCACAATGAGGATTTATGTGGTTAGAAATCACACTCTGAGATAAAAGTGTGCTGTGTCAATGCAGAGTTTTATCAGGCTCTGGAGACACCAGAGCATCACAAAGCAATTAGCCAATAATGTTAAAAAGTTATGGCTAATTTAACTAGCGGTTAATGGAGCCTAGTAAAGCTGTCAGATTTGATGAGCCAAAGGAGATTTTGTGTAGGAATAGACATTGATGTTAGGGTCCTTATCTCCTTTTACAATTTAATCACTTTTTAGAATAATAGTTTTTTATTACAATCATATGGAAAAATTACAGTTTTGGGTTTTTTTGTTTTAAAGTTTAAAGTGGAAGAGTAATATTTGTCTATCACTACATTATGTATGCCACAGACCGTATTTAGAGAGCACCTAAAATTTCTAGGAACATTATTATACACAGAACATCAGTAGATATAGATAGGAGTAATTCTGTATTACCTTATAGAGTATATGTATAAGCATGCAGTAACTGTATGTCATTTTCTGAATGGTGGTGTATAGAATTAAATGAGCCAATGTTTGAAGTGAAAGGAAATGTTTATAAAGAACATAAATTTTCACAATTGTCTCTCTGAAGATTAAGAACAAACAACATTTTCCAAACAAAAGTTTTGAAGTTCTAGCTAAAGGGCAATGCACCTTTCTTCATGAGCTTCATGTTTTATTCATTAAGTGGTTTGAGCTTGTAGGAGAAATTGAAGCTTTTTCACACAGCTTAAGTTATAGATCTTTTACTCCAGGAAAATGCAGCTTCCTACTGTGAGAAATTTCAATAGTTTCTAACGTGCGAGTTTAAGTAATACACGAGGAAGTGGACTTATGTACCAAAGAGATGGACAGCTCTCTGTACAAGGAATTTAAAAAGGATGATAGAAAGTTTGCACCCTTCAAACCATCTCTAATGCTGTGGGAGGATTCTAGTTCACTGACAACGTTTTCATCTGACTCTCGCTTTCACTAAGAATTATTCAAAGGAATCTGGATCTAAAGTTTTATCAATTTGTTTTAGGTAACAATCTTGCAATGAAATTCTACTGTTGATGCTGAGGCAGGAGAATCAGGAGCTCAAAGTCATTTTGGATAGCTAAGTGTGATACTCTCTCAAATGTTTGTTTTATTTCATTTCAGTGTCCATGTCGTATGTGTAGGATACCTTGTGGGAGACTAGTTCTCTACTTCCACTTGAAGGAAGTACTTTCTTCTTGTTTCTGCTTCTACCTAGTGTTCTACAGGCTAGCTGGCCCATGAGCTTCTGAAAATTTTCATGCCTCTCATCTCCCCATAGACATTATGGGATTTCAGATGCATGCTATTGTATCTATCTTTTTATGGAACTTTTACCTGTTTAATTCCATTGAAGGCAGTTGAAGAAAGGTTGGTATTCAGTCATAGATTACCATGAGGATCTGTACAAGTCATTTCCAGCTAGGCTGTCTCCCTCATGCAAATGTGGTTTATACAAATAAAAGCATCCCTGGTTGATCAATGATTCCATTGTGGACTGCCCTCATTTGCACAGCAAGAATCTCATTCTGGGAAACTGCAAGCAAAATGGCTCAGCCTAACTGTGCAAGTGCACCTCAGAAATGGAAAACCATACATTCCATTTTCTCTCCACTGCTAGCAATACTAATATAAATGTCCATACTCATGCCCATTATGGTACAATAAATAGATGTTTCTTTCTGTAGCATCACTAAAGGGTGAATTTTTTCACCATAAGTTATCAATATCCCCAAAATAATTAAAAACTCATCTACTAATGACTCATTTAAGTAGGTAAATAAAATATACATAATACTAAACAATACACTGAGAAAAGAGCAAAATGATAGTATCAAGACTTCAATCTTAAGGTAACTCATTTAGAAAGAGTAGAGAAGTAATAAGGAATGTAATACTTTCCTCTTACATTTTAAAATATAACTTCTTAGTTTATAATGGGAAATTTCATAATCTAGTATTAAGCTTGAAAATTACATCTTCAGAATATATTAATACACAGGTGAAAAAAGTGTCATAAATGCTAATCAGATGGACTTGAGAAGGCAGATAGTTTATGAATACCATGGTACAGTCCACACTGGGGGACAGCTAGCAGGACAGGAATAAAAAGATAAGAAAACAGTTTGACAACAAAGAAGGGGTACTTTATTCAGGAATTTGTACTGCCTTTCTTAACCAACAGAAAGCCAGTCACCAACAATAAAGCCAGACTGCTTACAGAGACACCATGTGTTTTCATTTGTAAAGACACTTGTTTATGACTCTTCCATAAGTCATTTCTTTAGTGTGCTTTTTTCTTTCCTTGAACCTCTTTTATTGTTTAGTAGGCTTCACCTCAGATTTGTGTTCATTCACTGTGAAACTCCTTAGTTACAGTTAGGGTTTTGCTATTACAGAGCAGTCAAGGAAAAAAAAAAAATCACATGAGTTGAATGAGTCAAAATGCCTCTGAAGCTTAACATAGAGGTCCTGATAATTTAAGCAATGAGGCTGTTGGGCTTCTAATCTTTTTTCTAGGCTCTGACCTGCCTAGAAAAAAGGGTTTAGGGTTTTGCCAAAATGGAGGGTTCTGAGAACTTCTCAGCTGCAGCTGGTAAGAGGGTGGTACAGAACGCTATTTCCATCCTTGTCATCAATGGGTGTAGGCATATATACATTCTTCAAACTCCACATAGTTTTCAGTGTCTTAAATAAATTATGAAACAAATTTAATGAATGAATATTGATTTATTTACAGTTTGAATAAACATAGCAGGGGGTGATATTTACATAAATGTGAGTTGATTAGGTTCCTCTAAAGGGATTTCCTTTTCTCCTGTCTCACCAAAAAGAAACTATGCAAAGACACATTGGAAGTAGTAGGAATAATATACTAAGAAAGATTATTGTACCAAGGAAGAAAAAAGGCAGGTCAGAGCCTAGAAAAAAAGATTAGAAGCCCAACAGCCTCATTGCTGAAATTATTAGGACCTCTATGTTAAGCTTCAAAGGCATTTTGACTCATTCAACTCATGTGATTTTTTTTTTCCTTGACTGCTCTGTAATAGCAAGTATTCCCACACATTGTTGACCTTGAACTTCTGATCCTCCTGCTTTTAACTTCTGAGTGTTGCTAACACAGGGTGTCTCACTGTACATGGTTCTGAGAATTGAACTGAGGGCCTCAAGAATGCTAGACAAGCAGTCTAATAAAGCTTATCCCCAGCCTAGACATACAAATTCATGTATCACATATCTTAAATTTCAACCTAGAGATACTTGTTATAGTATTATAATGAACCACAGATCATACGTAAGTATTTTGATGTGATAATGCATCTGTGTCAGTGGCAAACTAGAGTCATCCAGCTGTAATGTGGTAAGAGAGTATATGTGAGTAGAGAAAACTAGGCTAGGGAAAGACCTTCTTCTTCTTAAGTCTTTAATATGCTAACATTTTATTTGAGCAAAGTACTTCTAGACCTCCCTCTCCTCTCTGCCATATTCTCCTATCATGGATGAAGGGTATACAATTTCCTCCTGAGGAAATGTGACTGAGGACACATATCAATATTCAAAAAGCCATTTGGCAGAGAGCTGTGTATATGTAAATGTAGGTGTGAGATTGAGCAATTAATCCTTACTTGAAGGCAAAGGACCAGAACTGTGTTGCTTGTACTGGGAACTCTCTGCCCTGGTGGCCTAGCCTGCCATGCACTGGCAGAAAATGGCCTGACTTTAGCTCTGACTCAGAACTCCACAGTCTTTCCATTCAGCTCGCTAAGTTCCCACTGGCAGGTCACTACCACAACAGCCTCCTGCTTCAAATCCTCCATGGCACATCAGGCAAAATCACTCTTTGCTTCTTTACCTTTCTCTCTTGAACCTAGATGAGCTGCCACATGAAGGAAAACACAACACAAACTTAGTTCAGAAACAAAGGTAACTCAATCTCTAGGCACAACAACTAAAGCCTAATCTTGAAGCCTTGTTAAAATCTGAAATGATGCAAATCTTACACATGTCTGATCCTAGTGTTTCAGGTAGGAGATATTCAGACCATATAGATGTTACAAGGGAATAACCATGGAGATATGATAGGCTCTCAGTAGAGAGGAATCGGGTTAATTTCAGGGATAATATTGATGAAGGGTAAACTTATTTCTGAAGCATAACAGAGAGTTGCTTCCAAAGCAAACTAAAGGGCAAGGAAATGTCTAACTACACTGGGAAGAGACCCCCCCACCAAAAAAAAAGAAAAGTCTGTAATTGCTGTGCAGGAGGGATAGGAGAAAGGTCTATTGAACAGAAATAACAGAAATCCTTCTTTGCTATAGCTGGGATAATTTGTCACCAATGATTTTAAAGGGAGAAGACACTTTCTACAGCATTCTTTTATGTTATCATGTTCCTTAGATTGGCTTCATCTCCAGTCCCAGAGCACCTGTCTCATTGAGAACAACTGCACAGAAGGAACCCCACCACCACCACCACACACAAACACACACACACACACACACAGAAAAAAAAATCTGATTCCTCTAGTGGTGAATCCTTGGAGATCCGCCATGACACTGGGAAACTCTAGCAGCTATATCTTACCCTGATGCTGCCCCTATTTCCAAAGGACCTAACTCTCTCCTGCTTTCTCTCTTCCTCAGTCCAACCTGGAATTCTGCCTTCTCACCCAGTGATTGGCTCCTTTATTCATTAGGAGATTGGTTTACAAGAAGACACCTGAGTACATGACTCATTCCTCATTCTATACAACCTCTCCAGGGAGATGAGAATTAACATAAAAATGCAAGCATCACAGAGCCATCCACAAGAGAGAGGCTATTTGACACGATAAAGTTTAATTTTTCATTCTCTTTAAATTAGAGGAAACATGGAATTAAAAAACAAAAAAAACCCACTCACTGGGGTTGAAGAATTTTCTGAGCAGTGAAGAGGACTTATTGGTCTAGTAGAAGACCTGGGTTCAATCCTTAGTACCCACATGCAAAATCACAACCATCTATAACTCCAAAACAAGCATACCTGCAAACACACACACACACCACACACAAGATAATACAATTACTAAAAATACAAACAAGCATAAACAACTACCAAAGTAAGTTCTCATTTTGAAAACAAAAAGAATCTGGACTTGTGAGTTGTATATTGGCCCCTGATCTTGGAGACAGCAGAATCTGTCTTGATAAATCTATTCCTCTCATAGTTATAGAGGGGAAGCTTTTTGAATCTTTTACTTGGAGGTCAGCTTCAATTTCTAGCCTATTGTATTCCTGTTAAACACACAAAACTTCCAAGTGACAAATTATGATAGATTGTTAATCAAAGTGAGTAACAGGGATATTTTGCTAAGGCTTCATTCAGCATGGGGCTTCTGTTAATAGGCAGTTTCTTCTCCCTTGCTATAGCTTCTGTATAGACATAGACATAAAATCTTATCTTTATGAGCACTAAGTCATAGCATATATAATACTATAGGGAATTCAACCTGTGGCTTTCCGCAGTTTAGAAATGATTATCAGCTGGGCGTTGTGGCGCACGTCTTTAATCCTAGCACTTGGGAGGCAGAAGCAGGTGGATTTCTGAGTTTGAGGCCAGCCTGGTCTAGGACAGCCAGGCTATACAGAGAAACCCTGTCTCGAAAAAAAAAAAAGTTAGAAATGGTTATCTCAGGAACACAAGTACGGAGATCCACTGGAAAAGGCAAATCTTCAGGCAGTGGAGGGTGGGGACCTCACACCAACCACTGTTGCTCATTCTCCATTTACAAAGCAGCTCAGTGAACACAACTAATTCAAAGCCAGGCTGGATCTGGTATTTTCTTGGCTTTTCAAGATTCACTTTAAACTGGGATGGAGACATATGTGAGTACCTTGTGGGTGCAGGTAGTTCAGCCAGCTAAACTGACCTAGAGTGACTGTGACTGTGCCTTATTAACCCCCAGACAGAAAGACTCACTGGTAGCCCTTCATTGGACCCCACTAATTTATAGGACCCTGAGATATTGCTTGCTTTTAAACTTTGTTCTGTAATGAAAGTCCTTCCCCAAACTCACCCAATTTATCTGTGAAAGTCATTCTTTATTTTTTTCTCTTTCATTGAAAATACATTTTAACACAATATATTATTACAGTTTTCTCTCCTGAACTACCATAATATCCTTTCTAACCCTCCCCCCATCCAAATATACAACCTTTCTGTCTCTTGTTGGAAAAAAATCAGGCAACTAAAGAGTAACAACAAAATAAGGACAAACTTGAATAGGACAAAATAAACAAATAGGAAAAAAAAGGAGTCAAAAATACAAGAAGCATATAGAGACTCAGAGCCACATATTCAAGCACAGGAATACCATAAAATATTAAGTTGGAAGCCATAATATACATGGATACAATCTGTAAGTTTAAAAACAAAACCCTGACTAGTGTTATGAGACAAAAACTTCCAAAGCTGTTATTGAGTTGACTTTGCATTGGCTATCTTGCTGGAGATGGAGCCTTCTCCTCAGAGTGGTTTGTATCCCTATGAGATTCAGTTGTAGAGAACTAAGTTTTCATTTGAAGGTGCTTATACATTAGAGATAGCTCCTGGGTTACTGATGGAGAGTGTCTCCACTACTCCTCTCAGTACTGGGATCCCATCTGCCACAGACCACAATAGTAGTTAGATAGCACTAAGGAAACAAGCCCATCGAATCAGAGCGGGACCAACAAACTTGAACTCAGAGACTGCTAGCATTCTTCCAGGTTTGACACAGAAGATTTTGAGGACACTGAAATAGATCCAGCTTTGGTGGTGAAGTAGCATGCCAGCCTGCAGGGTTTAGCTGCCTGCAGGAATTACCAAGACATTCCTCTCTTAACATGAGAAGCTAGATCATAGGCCTGTTTTATGGCACAGATCAAACTATGTGGCCACATATCAGTACCTCAGTAAATTAGACCTTGCATACCTTCAAGGCTTTCTGTCTGTCTCTGTCTCTGCCTCCATCTGTCTCCCTCTCCCTCTCCTTCTCCTCCCTCTCCCTCTTCTGCTCTCCCTTCCCCTCCCCTACCCCTCCCCTTCTCCCTTTCTCTTACCTTATCTATCCCTCTTAGTAAATACCCTCTCCCCATAATAAAGGAAACTCCCTTTGTTCGGTTAAGGCCACCCACCTTATTTTGTTATCAATGACATGAACTGTCCCTTTTCAATATTTTCTCCCTTTAAGGCTCAATCATAGCTCCCATGATTTTGAAGCACTGTATCCTAACAAAGCTCTTTTCTGAGAGTAATTTCATGCCAAATCCATTCCTGAGTGAACTACCACAGCCCTCTCTTAACTCTCTTATTTCTGACAGAGAAGAGAAGCATTAATAAGAACAACTTATTAATAAGAATAAGAACAGCTCTCTTTGAGAGTAAACCAAGAGGGCTTCTCCAGGACTAATCTGTCATCTAGGCAGTCTCTGCCAGTTTTGTTGGGCTCTGCTATCTACTAGGGATAAAAGTAGTGACCACAGTTTTCCATAGTGCTTGATTCTCTACTTGTTCTCATTAACTATTTACTCATTAAATGCCTTTTATATACAGGGTAAATACTACATAAGGCATTAAAGAAAGGTGGAAAAAGGAGGAGCCCCATGCCCTGATTTAGTTAAAGCTTCTTGTCAGCTGAGATGCAAGAATTATAAGCCAGTTAACATTGGCTTTGAAGTTTGCAACCATAGAGTAAACATGGTTTCCTTTCATATACAGTTGTGTATTTTGTGTTAAGATAGCAATGAAGTGGACTTTTATCCTCAATGTATATGACCTTTACTCATTCCTTTCCACTAATACTCTTTGTAAATCTCTAACAAGAATGTGACTTTAATGTGACTTTAATTTTCCTGTTTGCATTCCTCTGCCTTTTACTTTATCCATGTAAATCTATCAGGAACCACCCTGAAATCTCATTTAGGTTGTTTAGCCACCATTTGAAGATAGTACCTTCTAAACCAGCATAATTTTGTGTGTGTGTGTGTGTGTGTGTATGCTCATGTGTGTGCTTGCATGCCTGTGTGCTTTGTGTGTGTAAGACAAGACAACGTTTGATAGTATACTTTTGAACTCTTGAAGGTTAAATGATACCCTGTAGGACAGGAAGACATCTGAGAGCCATTGATCCCTGAAGTTATTGGGAATTTTCAGAACAATCTTTTAAAAGCATAACTAAGACAGTAGCAGAGCACACATTGCCAGGGCTTCTTGCTTAATCCTCTTACCAGTTTTATTTATTTAAAGGTATTTTAACAGAAAATTCTTATGGATAGTGTGTCTCTGAGACTGCAATGAATATATATGTATTTATAAATTAGCATGTTTTGTTATGCATAATTCTTGTACCTTGCCGCTGCTCTTTCTGCATTAAAAGCTGAAACTCATGTCTGTATTTCCAAGTCAGGCTTTTTGTGTTCCTTGATTTTGTTATCTGTTTCTTTTCTCACTGGGGAAACATAGAGTTGATCTTTTTTTATCTATACATCACAATCAATCACCTCTTTAAATAATATATAGGAGGCAGGTGTTGGTTTGAATAAGTTTGATCTCCATAGACTAACATGTTTGAAGGCTTGGCCCATTGTGAGTGGTCAGCTATTAGATGGAACACAGGGTTCCCAAGGAAGGAGCTAAAGAAAGTACCCAAGGAGCTGAAGGGGTCTTCAACCCTATAGGTGGAGGAATAACATGATCTAACTTATACCCCCGAGCTCAGGTCTCTAGCAGCATATATAGAAGAAGATGGCCTAGTTGGCCATGATTGGGAAGAGAGGCCCCTTGGTCATGCAAACTTTATATGCCCCAGTACAGGGGAACGCCAGGGCCAATATGTGGGAGTGGGTGGGTAGGGGAGCAGGGAGGGGAATGGGGAAAGGATTAGGGAACTTTCGGGATAACATGTGAAATGTAAATGAAGAAAATATCTAATAATAATAATAATTAAAAGAAGACATACTCCTGGCACTGGAGGGTTTAGTGGTGACACAGAATGTCTGTTTGGGGCATTGTCTCCTCCATTATATGATGACTCCATATATATGGAAGCTCCTACAATAACAGACTTCCACATAGCTTTTCAAAAGGCTTTTAGTATTAGTTTCCCTCCCCAGTTTCCTCCCTTATCCTGGCTTCTCATCCCCTCCCTATTTAGTCCTCTAAGTTCTGCTTTATCTCTTTGCAGAACTATACCCTATTTCCCCTTCCTTGGAAGATCCCCTTCTACCCCATGGCCCCTTACTAGCTACCTAATCTCCATGTGTATTCCAACTAAAATAAAATAAGACTGAAGCTTAAAAGGTAACATCAACATATAGGAGAAAACATGCAATATTTCTTTTGGTGTCTGGATTATCTCACTCAGGATGATTGCATCTAGCTCCATCCATTTATTGGCAAAATTCTTGGTTTCATTTTTCTTAACAGCTGAATAGTATTCCATCATGTAAATGTACCACATTTTTAATTATCCATTCATCAACTAATGGCCATCTAGGCTGTTTCCAATTTCTGGCTATTATGAATAAAACAAAAACAAAACAAAACAAAACAAAACAAAACAACAACAACAACAAAAGAGGTGTGGAGTTGTTAGAGTAGGTGTGGCCTTGTTACAGAAAGTGTGTGGGGTGGCCTTTGAGGTCCCTCTCCTAGTGCTCAACCTCTGCCCATGTGGGATAGTCTCCTCCTGGGTGCCTTCAGATCAAGATGTAGAATTCTTGGCATCTCCAGCACTCTGTCTGCCTGCATTATGTATGCTTCCTGATAATGGACTAAACCTCTGAAACTGTAAGCCAGCCCCAATTAAATGTTTGCCTGTGTAAGAATTGAATTGGTCATGGTGTCTCTTCACAGCAATAAAATGCAAGTTAAAACAGTGGCCAAAGCAAACTTTTTGAGAATTATAGGAGCCAAGGATGTGGGGTAAAACAAAGTTCCAGAACAAGGTTGTTTAATGTAGGTGTTCCCCGAGTGGTTCTGCACATTCACAGGGCTGCAGTGTGAATAAATGATGATGTTTTAACTCCAGTGTAAACTTATTTTTCTACCACAGATGAAGCATTGTATCCTAGAAAGAGCATAAACAATGGAAGCAATATTGATATGTAATGTCAATGTTTCACAAAGAAATAAGTAAAGTTTAAAAGTAGGCAGAAATTGCCAAGTTTCTCTTTTGCTCCATCTCCTTGAACATGGCTGCTGACAGCCAAGGTTAGTTACTTGTCAGTTGACAGAGAAAAATTTAACTTTATTGAGCTTACATGTGAGTCTGAAACATTTATAAAGTTATTCCTCATCTTTAATACTAAATAATTCTGAAGGTAAATTACATAAACTTAGCATGAAAGCTCAACAGAGCTTAATCCTCTTAAGGGTTTTATTTATTTAAAGGCATCTTAACAGAAAATACTTATGAATAGAGTGTTTCTAAGGCTGTAATGAATATATGGGTATTTATACATTAATATAAACTATTTCTGGGAAGCCAGCTTGCCGTGGGAGAGATTTTCAAAATACATCCCAAAACAACACATACAGAGCAATATGCATCAACCTGCCATATAAACCAAAGATCAAATAATGGTAATACTAATTAAAAAGAAAAAAGTCATCTTTCTAGTATTATGTAGTGACAATACATATGTGACAAATAATAATAAAAGCACAGCTTATAACTTTTTTCAATAAAATTACTAAAGTTGGCTATATATAGCATAATATAATATAATTCTAATATATAAAATAGCTAAATAATATATAATGTACATAATTTTATATACATGCCTGTTATATATATATATATATATATATATATATATATATATATATATATATATATATCTTAGAAACATATTTGTGGATTGCCAGCATTGTTCCTTAATAGATACATATTACTCATCTTTAACAAACATGTTGGTCGCTCAGAATAATTCACATAAGTATTGCCAAATGTGTACAGTTTTTCCTCTATATTTGTTATCTACTTTGCTTATTTTGTTCGCGAAATACAAATTGTAAAGACACATTAAATGAAACACTGTTAATCCTCCCATTAATAACTTAGCGAAGCTTCTGAAACAACACATTTTATGAGTGTGAGGTGCAGGAACTACTACATTTCTAATATTATTTAAAATAAAACAGTGAATATCAATACTGAAAATCAAAGCATGGTCCTATGAAAGAACAGGCACTGCTCTGACTTGCCAGCTCTCTCTCCAGCCCCATCAAGTATGAAATCTATATATTATAGAGTGTCTATATGTGTATCATAATTCACCAGTAAGTCATACTGAACGTAGTGATACAGTTCTTACAATACAATTAGAAGTCATTTTAATAATGCTAAATGTACATTGTTCTATAAAATAGTTTATATAAATTGTGAATATGTTTCTCTTGTCAATATAAATAAATAATATTCTAGAAACAATGTATATTTAGCATTATTACATTTCTGCAAGAGCTATTGGTGAATTATGGTGCACACATAGAAAGTGTGTTTCAGGTGTCTAAGTAAAACTCAAAGAAACAAATGTCTTTTATTTACAATATTAGTATGAAAACTAGTTCACTAAAAATTGCTTTAAAAATATAAATAGAAATGATCTACAGGTACAAACTTTTCATCCCAGCACTCAAGAAATATAAAGAAGTTTGTTTTTATGATTTCAAAACTATCATGGTCTATTCACAAAGTTCCAAGCCATCTAAATCTAATATGTATATATGCATGTTTATATATAATATATAACATATAATATATAATATATAATATATAATATATAATAACATTATATATGTGCTTGTACTAAGCAGGATACATCAGAATATATTGTTTCTAAAATTTTAATATAAACCAAAATATTCTATATCTCATTCAAAAATAAAAATTTAAAATGTATAATAATAGAATTAACTCATGAAATAAAGAAAGTTGTTATAGAGTAGTGCACAAAATATTTATTATTCTAGTTATCAAAGAGAACACCAATGATGACTACCTTTCAAAGTAAAATAAATTAAAATTTCATCATTGGTAATTTACTACTTTTTAATATACACAAAAGTATGAATGTAGCTAGGGATATATAGATATATACCTTTATAGATCAATATATATATATATATATATATATATATATATATATATATATATATGAGATTGTACTGACATGCTATATTAATTCAAAAACAATTTCAAATTCACACAGATTGAGAATTTTAAAGTAGTTATACATTTTCCACAGTTCTTTTGAGCAATGTGTATTAAGAGCTATAAAGAACTTTGACTCATTAAATTCACTGTACCAACATTTACTATTAGGAGATAATGTAGGAAAAAAAGTTAAATAAGTGAACATATTTATAGTAGCATGACTTATAATATATAAAATCAGGTACACTAAGATTTTTATTGAGATGTATTTTATATGAATTAATAATTACATAGTTAAAAAGCAATTCTGAAGTCTGCTGAATAAAGAAACCTTGCACAATATGTGAATATAATCATTAAAATTATACCCTTATATTTATGCTAAATAAATATGCACATATCTAGATGATTGGGTCAGAAAGATGCAACCGTTGATTCATTGTTATGTCATTGCTGTCTCTTTTCCCCTGTAATAATACATTGCAATCATAATCAGAAATAAAATGTGTTTGAGGCTTTCTAGTTTACCAGGATCTATATTTATATTATGCCATACCAGTGATACTCAGCTCAAGATGCATGCTAAAATTATAACTGTCAGCAGATTTTTTTCCTCTCTTTCTTGGCATTATGTATAACCATCATGCATTCTCAAGAGGTTTGGATTAGGTGAAATATAGCCTATGGTTTGGCCATCATTTTCTGGTTGGAAAATCGGGCCTCAGAGCGATTTACTATTTTGCTCCTGATCACATAGCAGCTATGTCGCTGAAATGATATGTGAATCAAGTCAGATCTAATTTCAAAGTCTTCTATTCATCCACCAGAAAGAAATGTGTAATAAATAAATCTGTCTATTAGACACTGTAGAGTTTTCTATGAGGAAGTAATATAAGGTCTGTCAACACATATCTATAGCAGAATATTTTTCTACATAAAAAAGAGATTCCTTCAGCACACACCTCACTATAGACTTGGGCTCCATGCTTTTCAGTCCAGTTTTCTAGGTATTTGGAAGGCAAATAAAAGGACAATGTACAATGAGCTAGGGACTGCTAACCACATGTCTATTTTAAATGGTCTGGCCTTTATTTATTTTATTCATTTTTAATTATTCATCCATATATTCACTATTTTAGCAAATATATTAAGAATCAAATAATAATATCAAAAATGCATACTATATTTATTTTACAGTAAACTAATAATGTTTCTTATTAAACATTGACTATTGATTTTGGTTTGTTGGTTCTGCTTTTGCTTGTTTGAGGCTGGCCTTAAACTTCCTGTAAATAACCTTGTTTAATATTCTAATTCCAAGGCATAATTTTAGGTATCCTATGCACTCAAAATGAAACAAATAACAAAAACAAAACAAAATCAATCAAAAAAGAAAGGAAGACGACCAACCACAACACAAAACAAGAAAAAAACAGCATTTAATGTGGTAGAGAGATTGGGGGAGCGTTGGAATGGGAAGGGGAATAGGAGCAGAAGAGGGAGATGACCCAGGGATTAAGAGCAAGAGTTCATCAAGAGGATACAAGACCAATTTCAAACATATACATGACATCTGATCTGTAACTCATGATCCTAGAGATTCAGCACTTTATCTTGGTATTGGGGGCATAACCTCTGAATGTGTGACACAGAAATACATAGAAATGCTCACAATCATAAAATAATTCAGTGTGGGCTAGAGAGATGGCTCAGTGATTAAGAGCAACTGCCTGCTCTTCCAGAGTTTGTGACTTCAATCTCCAGCAGCCACATGGTGGCTGGCAAACATAGGTATATGGGACATGATGACCTCTTGTACTGTGTCTGAAGACAGAAGCAGTTTACTCATCACATAAAATAAATCTTATCAAAATAATTCAGTATTTAGAATCACTGGCATACTATCTTTTTCTAAATACAGGAGAAATGTGAAACAGACATAGTGGAAACAGAAAGCAACAACAGCAATTTCTTCTCTCGAAAACAAGAAAGTTACCTTATTCAGAAAGCTGAACAGTGAATTCTTTTAGTTAATTAATTAATTTAATTTTGGTTTTTCAAGACACAGTTTCTCTGTATATCCCTGGCTGTCCTGGAACCTACTCTGTAGACCAGGGTGGACTCGAACTCAGAAATCTGCCTGCCTCTGCCTCCCAAGTGCTGGGATTAAAGGTGTGTGACACCACTGCCCAGCAAACAGTGAATTTTTTACTGCTATATTTGGATATATTAACCAGAGTTCATGTGGAATTTTTCATGTTAAAACAAAAAGCACAATACTTTGTTCCCAAAATATTGAGGTGATTATGTGCAATTTTCTTTTTGTCCTTTGCTTTTTTTTTTTTTTTTTTTTTTTTTTTTTTTTTTTTTTTTTTTTTTTTTTTTTTTTTTTTTTTTTTTTTTTTTTTTTTTTTTTTTTTTTTTTTTTGTTGTTGTTGTTGTTGTTGCAATTTGAGAAATTATCTCAGAGGCTAGATGAGGATACTGGGTCTCCTGTTAGGATGTAGATAAGGTTTTGGAACTTGGGTCCCCTGGCTAAAGCAGAAGTTGTTCTAACTACTGAACAATCTTTTCAGTCCCTATGATTTATTTCACAAATATTCAGCTTAACTTTTAAATCTCAAATTTCTAATGCTTCACTTTCAAAAACTATGGTTTCCTTATTTGTGCTACAAAATTCAAAACACATCCTTTGGTGGACATCTTAGTTCAATGATTTTTAAAAGGAATATATTCATCGTTGATTTGTTACTATAACTACTGCTCATTTCTGTATTAAACTGTCTAGCTCTTAGAATGAAGGAGGAAAGACTTAGTACATTTAGAATTAGATTGTAGATGACAAGGAAAATGCCCTATAAAATTTATTTTTAGTTTTTTTTTTAATTATTTATTCACATTCCAAATATTGTTTCCATTCTTGGTCCCCCTCCATGAGCCACCATCTCATACCCCTCCCTTTGCCCCTACACACGAACCCACGCACCCACTCACAGCCTCAGCTTCCCTCCTCTCTCCGTCATCAAGCCGTCAGGAGCAAGCACATGCCTTCCCACTAAGGCCAGACAAGGCAGTCCTCTGCCACTTGTGGAACAGGGGTCACTTACAAGCCCATGTATGTTCCCGGGTTGGTGGTCTAGTCTCTGGGAGCTCCCAGGTGTCCAGTTAGTTGATACTGTTGTTCTTCCCATGTGGCTGCAATCTCCCTCAGTATTCCCAGTCCTTACCCCAACTATTCCATAGGTGTACCCAGGCTCAAACAATGGTTGTCTGTAACTGCGTCTGTCTTAGTCAAGTGCTGGTAGACCCTTGAAGAGCACAGCCATGCCAGGTTCCTGTCTCAAATAGAGTCAGGGTTTAGTGTCTGCAGAGGGGATGGATCCCAAAGTGGGGCCACCTCTGCTCCATTTTTTTTTTTTTTTTTTTTTGGTTGTTGTTGTTCCTGGATTTCTTTTATACAGGAATAATTCTGTGTCAAAATTTTTGAGATGGGTAGCAGCCCCATGCCTCTACTGGAGTCCTTGTCTATCTACTGGAAGTGGTCTCTTCCCATGTGGCTGCACTCTCCCACATCACCACACTGTTGGGCATTTCAGCTAGTGTCATCCCCATTGAGTCCTGGGAATCCCTAACATTCCTAGTGTTTGGGACTTTCTAGTGGTTCCCCTCATTACCCACACCACACTACTGCATATTTCCATTTATTCTCCTGGCTCTCTGGACCTTTAACAGGTCTCCCCTCATAACTTACCCTGAAACCTTTCTCTCTCTTCTTGCCCAACCAGATCCCTCTCTCCTTCTGGCTCCTATGATTGTTTTTTCCCCCTTCCAAGTGGGATTGAAGTATCCACACTTGGGTCTTCCTTCTTGTTAAGCTTCCTATTGTCTGTGAGTTATATTGTGGGTATTCTGATTTTTTTAATGTCAAGTTTGATGACATTTGAGAAGTTGCTAGGATCTACGTAAGTCAGATGTCAACACTGTAAGTTTATTTATTTTATTTTTTTTCTATTTCCATTGTCTTTATTTTTTATTTAAACATTTTATTAGATATTTTCTTCATTTACATTCAAATGCTATCCCAAAAGTCTCTTATACCCACCCTGCTCCACAACCCACCCAATCCTGCTTCCTGGCCCTGGCAGGATTAATATAATAAAAATGGCTATCTTGCCAAAAGCAATCTACAGATTCAATGCAATCCCCATCAAAATTCCAACTCAAATCTTCACAGAATTAGAAAGGGCAATTTGCAAATTCATCTGGAATAACAAAAAACCTAGGATAGCAAAAACTAATCTCAACAATAAAAGAACCTGTGGTGGCATCACCATGCCTGACCTCAAGCTGTACTACAGAGTAATTGTGATAAAAACTGCATGGCACTGGTATAACAACAGACAGGTAGATCAATGGAATAGAATTGAAGACCCAGAAATGGACCCACACACCTATGGTCACTTGATCTTTGACAAGGGTGGTAAAATCATTCAGTGAAAAAAAGACAGCAAGTATAATTATTATTAGCTTTGTTTCTGTTACATTAGTTAATCCCTGAAATATATAGACAGACATCTACCAGTCTTTCTCTCTATCTCTACCTGTCTGTCTATCTATCTATCTATCTATCTATCTATCTATCTATCTATCTATCATCTATCATCTAACTATTTGTATATAAGTACAATCGTACTATTTTTCCTTTCTATTATTTTCTTCAGTAGCTGCTTCTACCAATCTCAATTTATGCTTTTTCTTCTAACTCACATTCTTTCTTCTTTCCCTCTAGAAACCCACCTATTTTTTTAAGCAGCAACCGTCCTAGACTTCCCTACCCCTCTTTACATAATATCTTCTCTACAATCATTATTCCCTGTCACGTTTGATTCTTCTGCTTGTCTCATGAATCACTGTCAGACATGCTTTAAAAAAAAAAAACTGAATAACTATTCAGCATTCTGCTGTGTTTTCTCTTCTCAGAATTTTTTATAACTTAAAAAATGCACACTAGGAGCTCAGTAAGAGATAATAGAAGTTAAGAACCATAAATGGATTCAAATATGGAGTAAATATGTGCAGAGAGAGCTGCCAGCCTGGAGTTACAGGTAAGTTAAAGGTTATGAATCTCTGCTGAGGGATTTTGTAGTTTCAGCTGGCAAAGGGAAGAGGTTATAGAAAGAGAGTCAATGAGCAAATATGAAGATGGATTTACAGTGCCTTTAGGGTTCTGTTAACAGTTTTCTATTGAGTCAGTAACAAATCACTACAAATGTAGTGGCTTAAAAACAACATGCATTTATTATGTTATAGGTACATAAGTCTTACACAGGTTTCACTTGGCTAAAGTTAGAATGCTGGAAGCACTGTGGTCTCTCTAGGATGTGACAACTTTGGACTAGATGGGTGGCATTGTGCCATTTACCACAATACTCCAGGGATTCAGAGGAATTATTTATGGCACAAAACCCTCCAGCAAAGCTAAGCTTCCCATATGTCAGGGAAGAATTATGGTTGAGAGATATTCTAGTCTGAACCCTAACAAAAATACAAGCTTAGGCATGCAACTGAAAAGGTAAAATTAGCCACAGCCTTTTGTGTGTATTGTTTCATTTTCCCCTGTAGCAGGAGAAACATATTATTGCATTTCTTTTCATTCTTCCTTTTAGAATATGGTATACAATGTAGTTCTAATTATGAATATTAGATGCATATTAGAAAATCTGGGAAAAGCAAAGCATAAATACATTGTACATATTTCACTACCCAGGAAAATGTTGCATAAAGGAAAGTAGTTACATTATATGAATCATATATCTATCTGTATTAATGATAATTCTGTATATCATGTCAGTGGAAAACTTTCATTTGTTATTTAAAAAAAGTAGTGATTGTAATTTCTTGTGAATGAGTATTCTGCCTTTATATATTTATACCAGATTTATGTATGCACAGCTGATACATGCTCTGTGCATGTAGATGTCAGAGAAAGGCCTAGAGCCCTGGAAACTGGAGTTACAGATGGTTGTGATCTACCATGTGTCTGATACGAATCAAACCCAGTTCCTCTGCAAAAGCAGCAAGGGTTTTAAAATATGGGCCCTTTCTCCAACCCATTGCTCTCTGTACATAAGACAATATAAGCTGATAAAATATGTATGGTTATATATAACAAGACTATTAGATTCAAAATGCATAGTTTTCAGTATTTTTTCTAGCTAAATATTTACTGTCTTTAGGATTTAAAAACATAGTAATGATGTGATCTAAAATTGCATTTAAGAACTCAGTAGTATTAAATGTTAACTGATAAAGCACAACAGTTTACTTCTTAACTTTTTCTAAATATGCAATGAAAGAATGTAGATGAATATCATTTTAATATAGACAGTGCCATGCTAATAATACCTTCAGACATTTTTCAGTTTTTTGGGAATTTCACAATCTAATAGGAAAACACAGTCAATACATTCTCCACTAAAAAAAACAATGTCATTTCAAGATATTTGAAGCCTGATATTTAAACTTACTAGTCATACTTTTCTGGCTTGAATAAGCTTGGCCCAGGGAGTAGTACTATTAGGAGGTGTGGTCTTATTGAAGTAGGTGTGGCCTAGTTGGAGGAAGCATATCACTATAGGGGTGAGCAATAAGACTCTCCTCCTAACCAAGTGGGAGCCAATCTTCTTCTACCAGCTTTAGGATGAAGATGTAGAACACTTAGCTCTTCCTGCACTATACTTGTCTGGATGTTGTCATCCTCCCACCTTGATGATAAAGGACTACAACTCTGAAACTGTGTGCCAGTACCAATTAAAGATTGCCCTTATAAGAGTTAACTTGGTCATGGTGTCTCTTCATATTAATGGGAACTCTAAGACAGATTTTGGTACCAGGTACTGGGGTATTGCTGTGGTAGGCATGATCATTCTATTGTTTGGAAGAATGTGGATTTGGGGACATTGGAACTGGAAAGCAGTAAAATGCATTAAATGGGGTTTAATGGACTATCCGAGTAGGAATATGGAAGACTTTATTGTTGAGGGTAATTTGAACTGTGGAAGCCTGGCTCTAGTGGTATCACTGGAGAAGAATTTCTGTATGTTGGCTAGCGATTGTTGTGGTATTTTGGTGAGGGATATAGTTGGTTTTGGCCTCCTCTGAAGAGTCTGCCTGAGGCCAAGGTGAAGAGTTTTGTTCTCCAGTTAAGCCCCATGAAGAACAATTTGATCAGAAGTAGCACTCTCAAAAAGAAAAAAAAAAATATATTTCCAAGAATAAAGGGACACTTCCCTATGTCTATTCAATATAGTATTTGAAATGCTAGCTATGACAATAAGATAACAAAACGATCAAGGGGATACAAATTGGTAAAGAAGAAATAAAGGTATAACTATTTGCAGATGATATGATAGCATGCATAAGCAACCCTAAAATTCCTTCCAGAGAACTTCTCCAGCTGTTAAACAACATAAAAAATGTGGCTGGGAATAAAATTAATTCAAACAAATCAGTAGTCTTCCTTTATACAAAGGATAAACAGGCTGAGAAAGAAATTAGGGAAACAACGCTCTAAAAATAGCCATGAGTAAAATAAAATATCTTGGGGAAACTCTAACCAAGCAAGTGAAAGACCTGCATGACAATAGCTTCAAGTCACTCAAGAAAGAAATCTGGCAAGATCTCAGAAAATGGAGAGATGTCTATGCTTATGGATTGGCAGAGTTAATATAGTAAAAATAGCCATCCTACCAAAGCCAATCTACAGATTCAATGCAATCCCCCACCAAAATCCCAACACAATTCTTCAAAGTCATGGAAAGAATAAATCTCAAATTCACCTGGAAAGGCAAAAAAACCCAGAATAGCAAAAATGATTCTTAACAATAAGAGAAAGGCTGCTGAAATCACCATCCCTGATCTCAAGCTTTACAAGCAATAGTTAAAAACAAACAAACAAACAAACAAAAAAAAACAAAAAACAAAACAAAACAAAACAAAAAACCAACAACCGCATGGTATTGGTACAATGAGAGACATGTTAATCATTGGAATTGAATCAAAAATCCAGAAATAAGACCACACACTTATGGACAATTGGTCTTTGACAAAAAAGCCAAAAATATACAATGGAGAAAAGGAAGCATCTTCAATAAATTGTGCTGGTCTTACTGACTGCCGATATGCAGAAAAGTGAAAACAGATCCATATTTTTCATCTTGTACAAAACCTAAGTCCTAGTAGATCAAACACTTCGACACAAAACCAGGTACACCAAGTCTAATAGAAGAGAAAGTAAAAAAGAGCCTTGAACTCATTGGCACAGGGGGAAATTTCCTAAACAGAATTCCAAAGATTCATGCTCTAAGATCAAGAAGTAATAAATGGGACTTCATGAAACTGGAAAGCTTCTGAAGGCAAAGGACATAGTTGATAAGACAAATCGGTAACCTACAGATTTGGAAAAAGTCTTCACTAATCCCACATCCTATAGAGGGCTAATATCCAAAATATATAAAGAACTCAAGAAGCTAACTACTGAAAAAACTAAACAATCCAATTTTTAAAAATGGGGTATACTATTAAACATAGAATTCATAACAGAGTATTCAGAAACGGCTGTTAAGCACCTGAAGAAATGTTCAAAGTCCTTAGTGATAAGAGAAATGCAAATCAAAATGACTTTGTGATTTCACCTTATACTGATGAAAATGGCTAAGATCAAAACATCAGGTGACAACACATGTTGGAGAGCAAATAGAGAAAGAGGAACACTCCTCCATTGCTGGTGGGATTACAAACTGTTGGTATATTGACTCTGGAAATCAATCCAGAGGTTCTTCAGAAAATAAATAAAGACCCAGCTATACCTCTCTTGGGAATATGCCCAAAAGATGCCCCACCATGCCACAGGGCATGTTCATAGTGGCCTTGTTTGTGATGGCCAGATGGCCAGAAGCTGGAAACAACCCAGATGTCCCAGGACAGAAGAATGGATACAGAAAAAGTGGTTCATTTGCACAATGGAATACTACTCAGCTATTAAGAACCATGGCATCCTGAGTTTACAGGCAAATGGATGGAACTACAAAATATCATCCTGAATGAGGTAACTCAGACCCAAAAGGACATGCATGTTATGTACTCACTAATAAGTGGTCATTAGCAAAAAAAAAAAAGCAAAGAAAAGTAGACAATACCCTACCCAAGATACAGTCCAGAGAACTATAATGGTCAACAAGCTGAAATACCCAAGTGAGGACTCCTCAGTCCCACTTGGGAAGAAGAAGAAAGCAATCCCAAGTAGGGAAGGAGAGAGGACCCTGGGAGGAAAAGTAAATATGGAGGGGTGGGGGAGTGGTGGTAGGGTTAGAGGGTATCTTGATCTGGTATTGGGGATCCTGATCTGGTATTGGGAGAAGCCCTGAGGGCAGGTAGAGAGAGTGGAAAGAGGAGCCTAGGGAGGTAGGAGGTTTGGTGGACCCTCTGGAATGCACCAGAGACCTGAGAGTTGAGAAACTCTCAGGACTCAATGGGAGAGACTCTAGATGAAATGTCAGACATTAGGGACCAGGAACTTATGGAGCCCACCTCCAGCAGAAAGACAGGGCATCAAGTGAGGGCAGGGGTTGCCATTCTCACAGTCAAGACTCTACCCATATTTGTTCCTGTCTGAAAGGATTGCAGGGATGGAAATGGAGAGAAGCCTGAGGAAAAGAAGGTCCAGTGACAGGCCCAAAGTGGGGTCCAGCTCAAGGGGAGGTCCCAAGGCTTGACACTATTACTGAGCCTATGGAGCACTCACAGAAAGAGACCTACCATTCTGCACCCTGGAAGTCCCAACAAGCAGAGAAAAAGTCAGGTTCAGATATTTGCACCCAACCAGTAAACAGAAGCTGCTGACCCCTGTGGTTGAATTTGGGAATGGTTGGAAGCTGCTGAGGAGGAGGGCTACCCTATAGGAAAACCAGTAGTCTCAATTAATCTGGACCCCTGATATCTCTCAAACACTGAACCACCAACCAGGCAGCATACAGCAGCTGATACAAGGCCCCCATCATATATAAAGCAGAGGACTACTGGGTCTGGGTTCATCTAGAGAAGATGCACCTAACGCTCAAGAGACTGGAGGCCTCAGGTAGTTTAGAGGTATGACTGTCTGGTGGCTGGGGGTTGGGGACATCTTCGTGGAGACAGGGGGTGGGGAGGTATGGAATGTGGAGCAGGGAATAAAATCTGGAGTATAAATAATTAAATAAATAAATGACAAAAAAGGTACCACAAAACATAATGGAGCTGAATACTATGTTCCAGGAAATAATCAGAAGCAAAATCCTACCCTGCTAGTCTTATTGTTTATCCTTGGTTACTGTTTGGACTTGGTTACTGTTTTCATTTAGACTTTTCCTCTGAAATGAGCTATATTCCAGAAATGGAGAGAACAACTGTGATTCAGATCTTGAGGCTGGAAGACACAGGCTTTTGATCTGGCTCTTGATGAATATTGGCCATGAAAATCTCAGGCCCAGGCATGGTGGTACATACTTTTAATCCCAGCAGACAAAGCGAAGTGGATCTCTGAATTAACAGCCAGCCAGGTACAGAGCAAGTTCCAAGTAGAAAAAAGGCTAGTTTTGGGCATGGTAGCACACACCTTTAATTCCAACATTGAGGACACAGAGCCAAGCAGATATCAGAGTTCAAGGTCAATGTACAGAGTACGTTCCAGGACAGCCAAGCTTATGCAGTGAAGTAATTGAGAAATAGAAAACTGTTGATAAGTTCCAGCTCCAGTAAGCAGCAGAACTTGGCAGCTTTGGACAGTTGCCTTTGGCTTTAGAATCAAGAGTAGACAAAGACTACTGGTATAATTGATGATGCTCTTTAGCTGGAGCTAAGAAATTAGTGATGATTAAGAAGAGACCAGCCTCACTTCTGAGAGCACAGAAAAGCTGTGTACCAAAGATAGTTAAAGTTGTACCTTGTGCAGCTGGTATTGGTAATGTGTAAGAATCATTTCAGTGGTATTGGTTTTAAAGGCACAAAGGGGTGACAGATAGAAGCTGAAGTTTGACACTGTGAGAGATCAGCATGGTAAATGTTAAAGGTGCAGCCTCAATTATAGTTGAAGGCTTAGGACTGAAGGGGTTATGCAAAGAAGTTGAGGTTTGGCACCATAAAGGGAGTCTATGAGAGGCTTTTGGTGAAGCCTAGTTTCAGTGAAAAACTCCAGCCTGTTACAAGTGTCAGTACCACAAAATGATCACCGAGAACAGAAATAGCAGGGTACAGTGGGCAGAGTAGTAGATGTTAACCAAGCCCTTTGGAGGAACTCAGAAGTTCATGTGTGGATCCAAAACATTGTAACAAGGAGCTATAAAGTTGAAATTGCCTTGGAGGTCCCAAAATATTAGATGATATTTTATGTCCACTAAACAGATCCTCCCCAGAGCTCCTAAGGACTAAACTACTAACTAAAGAGTATACAAGGATGGGTCCATGGCTCAAGCTACATATGTATCAGAGGATTGCTTTATCTGGCATTAAAGGGATGGTTGGCTTTTGGTCCTGTGGAGACTTGGCGGCCCAGCATAGGGGGAGGCTCAAGGAATGAGGCCGAAGTATGTGAATGGGTGGGTAGGTGAGCACACTCTTAGAGGCAAAGGGGAAGAAGAATGGGATGGGGGGTTTGCAGACAGGAAGGGAGAAAATGTTTGAAATGTAAATAAATAAAATAACCAATAAATAAAAATATTTTTTCACATATTTTTCACATATTTTTCATTTGCAGTAACCACATGAACTTGATATGAAATGCAATATCAGATTCTTTGTGATACTGGAAGGGAACATGCCTGTTCAAAATTAAAGAAATGGTAACATGCCTTTCATTGTATCAAAGAGAATGACATATTGCATAAAGTAAACAGAGTGAAATTTATTTATTATGTTTTTCTAAATAAGGTGTGGGAATTTTAAGTTAAGTGTGACGTGGTAGCTGTGAGATACTGAGTAATGAAAGAAATAAAGGGAAATTGTATTGGTCAGAAACTTTAAGTTATAAAATACATAAATTTAGAGGAACTTATGTTTGGCATAATTACAGTAGTTAATACTGCTGTTTTGTTTTAGAAGTTTTATGTCAGTAGATCAAAAGTACACCTATATATAATAAAACAACTTTATGCATAAAGGGATTTATTAACTAAGTTGATTGTGGTAACAATTTCACAGAAAGTAAGAAATCATCTTGTGACACCAGCTGACTTGCCAATGTGGATAGGGAGAATTCACAATACTCACAGGGTGATAAAGAGCTACAGACAATGGATGGGTGCTGAGATATAGGAAATCAGTTTTTCCAGTCATGACATCCCTATGTATATACCAATTATAATTATAAAGAAGAAATCATAAATTTGAGCAGGCTAGGGGAGGCATTTAGTTGGTAAGTAGAGAGTAGGGAATGGAAATTATATAAATGTAATACAGTGCTCATGGAGGAAGTTTTCAAAAATTTTTAATTATCAAAAAATCATCAGATAATCCTATTCTTCCAATCATGTCTCTAATAAGATAAAGTGTATAAAATATAAAAGTTATGTCTGTATATTAATAAGATTTATCACAGTAAGCTATTTTACATTTTCATTCCAAGATAGTTATAACTATTCTCTGCAAGCCACAGCCCTTACAGAGTCCTACTTATAAGCTACTCTATATGATTTTGATATTGTAGTAAATTTCTCTTGTGTGACATAACAGAACTTTTTTCATTGGGTAGACATATCCATTAGTATTTTATTACATGTCACTCTTGCTAGATTTTTTCAAACATTTAAACTACGATACTGTACATAAAAAAAATCTCCATGTGTTAAAAAGAATAGGCCAATGAAACAATAAAGTACTTCCAAAAGGATTTCACAAAACATCTTACATTTAGAAAAAATCAACAAATCATACCCACAGACTAAGTTCAGTCACTTACCTGCCACAGACCCTTTAGGTCCCCTGTTTGCGTGGAACGAGTCTCTGGAGCAGATGAGAAAGGAGTAGGAGAATGACAAACAGACACAGGCTCGAGAGAGTGTGCTGGATCTGAATGTAATTTGTCACATTGAGCATCAGACTTTTTATACAGAAGAAAATAGGGAAGTTAGATGACACACCGGCAAGGTACAATGAGGTCACTTGATTCTTACACAAAACAGAGGAATGCAAACACGGAAGGACTGGCAGGAACCAACTGGGATAAAATTCAATGTTAACAACTGGGATCTAAAACAGCTCCACCTAAGGTCAGCTTAAACTTAGAAGCCATAGTTCCTATGGTAGCCTATTGTATAGTCCACCTTCCCCCTGGACCATTGTAAATACTTGTATCTGGGTGTAACTCAGCTAGCTATAGTTCTAAGTATCTACTCTGGTTCCTCCTCAGGTCACAAATTTGTTTCTTCCTAGATAATGGTAAATGCCTGTGTAAGGCAGTGACTTAGCTATCCATGCCCAGGGTCAGATCAAGGACTGCCTAGAATCTAACTTAGCTATATGTCAAAAAATCAATCCTTGGGAGCACTTGTAATAAAGCAATATTAAAGGATAGCACACAGATCCTTTTACCAACTAAAGAAAGGACATTGGAGCATTCATTATACAGGATGCCACAGGTCCAGAAGACTAAGTTTCAGTGAACTTTTCACCTCGGAACAGCGCGCCGGTTTTGGGGTCCTGTTGTACTTGTCAGTACTGGAGTGGCTGTAGCACTTACCAATCATGGATGCTTCTTTTTCTGAGCAGCAACTATCCATGGAGTTTCCATGACGATCTTTAAACAGCAATCGTCTATATTTCACATAAAGACATGTGTCCTGTTGAACAGAAAATATTTTCTAAACCATAACATAAATTATTTTGACCCTCATGCTATATTTAGAAAAAATCCCTGACAAGAAAAATTAAGGTATATACAGACTAAACAACATAAAAAATGGCCATGATTTTTACAATACATACTAATTTTGTCATTATTTCAAACATTGCAGGTGTGTTAACAGTTAAACTCTTGCTTTCTATATTCTAGTCAGAGGATAAAGCAAAGTGTTAGTACCTGTATATATTCCCCAGTCATGAAATATTTCTAAGGTATGTCATTAGAGAATCTTATTCTATTTTGATTTCCAGATTTAAAATAAATTTTCATAGTAGTGCTGAAATAAAATAAAAAATTAGATAATTAAACTTAATCTTTTGATTTTAGCAGTACTACCTAAACATATCTCTCTCTTTTTTTTATTTTATTGTAATTGGTTTAGAAGTTACTTGCCAAGGCACATACAAAATATATCGCTTGTAGTTAAAAGTTTCAATAGAAATAATTTATAAATTTAATTATATTGCCTTATTCTTCTAATTTCTGTATCATCTTTGTCACTAATTTTACTCTTCAAATTCATAAGTTTTAAGTATTTTTCCTGAGAGTGATCAAAATACTGTTAGAGCACAATAAACTTTATATGATATCAAATGGTCTTCTTGCTAATAACAATTATTTACAGTGTTCCTTTAATACAAAATGGTAATTTTTAGAAGAATTTTTCAAATAGTTCTATTTTATGCGAAACATTATGTGATCTCACCAATCACAATACTATATCTGGTAGTGAAAGATCCTGAGAAAAATGTAACAGGTCACAAAGAGCCTGAAACTGGGAAAAGAGATTTCACTATTAGCAGAAAGGCTTTACATAGCTGAACATAATAGCCTGAACATTTCTTGAATCTGTGTGCTTGCCCCTACTGTTCTTTGAATGCATGTATTTGCCAACTGATATATCTCACTGCCAAGTGTTTGAGGTTTGGTTGATGGATTGAAATACAGCTCACTGCCAAGTGTTTGTGGTAGAATTCACTTTGCACCTGTGCAACTGAGCATGAAAATCTTCCATGTACCCATTTCTTCTGTAGAAAGAATGGATATTGTCAGATCAGAAAAATCCCCTACTCCCTCCTCCTCCTTCTCGCCCCCTTGAGGGACCATAAAATATGGGTCCTCTTTTCCCTTGGGGTCGACTCCTCTATCCACTTCTGAGATATGAGTCATCCCCAGAGCTCTGGCTTTCCCCCAATAAACCCTCATGTGATTTACATCAAGACCATTTCTCGTGGGTGATTTGGGATGTCACCTTTCCTGAGTCAGAACATGGGAGTTCTCAAGTTGTAGGTTTTTCAGTCGTATTCTTTCTGTCAATATAGTTTTCTCATATGCCAAATATAAGAAAAATAACCTGTCTTATGTTTGCCTAGCAGTCTAAATATAATCTAAAAATGGCATTCTATTATATATTCCAAAATGATAGGAATAACATTTGGTTTGTTTATTTTGCTATTGTTAATATATATATTGAGAATTTACAACGATTATTTTACATATTATCCTATTACAGATAATTGTTTCTATTCATGATGTAATTTTTTAATATTATTTTATCTTTTATATTGTTGATATACACATATGCATGTATATAAACACACAAGATACAAAATGCTAGATAAAATCTTTGTTCTTAATGTTTACAGATTGTGGATCATCAAATGATAACTAGACATACAATAAAATATAATGATTTGATAATTTCCTTATAATATTACAAACCCTTATGGATAAATGCTCTTGCCTCCAATTCCTAGCTTAAATTGTGTAGTGGGTTTGTTTTTTGCATACAATTATATATATATATATATATATATATATATATATATATATATATATATATTAGAATTGCTAATGAATGTCAAAATCATGTATATGTAATAAACTATATTTTTCTTTATATATGTAAAAAGGAATTAAGTATTTCTAGTTTTAATTGTGATTTTAAAAAAATGTCTCAATCTGTCTTACCTAGGGAGAACTCTATAGAGTAGAATTTTGTTTGGTTGTGTAGATCAATATTCAAACACAGTGGTGGCATAATTTAGAATTGATGTTTGGTGAATATCATGACCTTCTATTTCAGCCCTAATTTACCTGCTAGTGTCCTAAGCTGCCTGGTGTTAGAGCTGAATGTGAGGATCTTTGTATGCACCTTTCTAACCTTCAGGACTGGGGACAGAATTCAAATTATGTTCATACATCCTGCCTGTACTACCCACACTAAACCCACAACCCACATCATCCATTTACCCAGGTCTTTTTACAAGAATACAAAGAACATGGCAAGTTAAGTGACTTACCCTTTCCCAAATTCATCTCTTTTATGGAAATATTCTAAAGCAGAATTATCTAATTGATCACCAAGAAATCATAATTAAGTGAGAAATTATAAATTTTATCAAAGATTTCCAGGAGTTTAAAAAAGCCACAACTAAGTGGCTAGCTTTAGAATAAACACTCAGACAATAATGGATAAATTCAGCAAGATATTTACATTTATTCATTCATATGTCTTCCTATAAAATATTTTTACAAAGAAGAGGGCATAAATTTGGGAGGAAGAAAATAAAGGAGAAATGAGAAGAAAAAGTGTGATATAATGGCTTATTAATTAAATTTATAATAACAACTCTTTTTAAAAAGGAAGATAAATAAATAAATAAATAAAAGGAAAGACAGAATTAGTTTATGAAATAGTGGGCTATATTGTCCATTGGGTTGGGGACAGCAGGAGGTAGTGAGACTAGGAACACTGAATATACTGGGCTGCTGCAGACAATTGACAGGCATGGAGGCTCATGCATACTTCTTATCAATGAACAAAACAAATTTATTTTTATTAATTTTATATTCCCCTTCTAGAAAAAAGCAAACAAACATCATAACAATTCAATAGAACTTGTCCAGAAACAAACAGCGGTCTTCAGTTTCATCAATAGTTGTAACATGAAGCACAAAATCTTCTGAGCAATTAAGAACATTCCTTTGCATATGCTCTGAGGAAGTCCTTAACATACTTCTGCCCTTTTCTTTCCATAGGAGATTTTTGGTGGAGTCATCGAAGAATGAATTTAGGTATTCATAAAATGATAGAGCAATAATGATTCAGTTTACCCTGTAATTATTAGATCCCAGACTCCTCTTATTCTGTTAACACCATGAAGAGGCTGTTGGTGGCATGCTTCTGTTCTGAGACATCACTGATGTAGTGGGGGAGTTCAACACAAAGAGTCAAATACTACATTCTAGATAAAGTAAATGATTTGTAGGGAAGTAAAATTTATGAGATTAAAATCATTTTTTCATTAGAAATCATAAATTCTTCTTCTTTACATTCTATCACCATGCCTAATTAAAGAGGTTTGATATGTGTTTTAAATTGAATTAATTATTTTGTCATCATAGACAGGAATATTCATGGACTTTCTCTCAGATCAGTACAAGTTCTCTGGCATCAAGTAATTATTCATATGAAACAGAGTTATACTCTGCAATTTTTATCTTTTATATTAATGTGTTGAATCTATTACATCTTTTGGGCTACTCCATTTCATATCATAGTTGATCCTTTGGATATAACAATTAATGTTTATTTTAACCCTTCCTTTTTTTTTTTAAACCTCTATCACATTTACAGAATGAATTGTACTACTATGTCCAAATTAATTTGATTTGTAAATCATACCACAGAAGTTTTCATATAATTAGATTTATCTGTGAAATCTCAATTAGGTCATACATGTCCTCTATAATAGTAGAGGCTTATAAAAGGGTACTCCAGAATTACTTTCTGGAACCATTTCTGACCTTCTTTGAAAATACATCAGAATAAATCACAATTCTATCCACTATTTTTCAACTCAGTAGCATAAAACAGCTTCTTAAGTTGGCCCTTCAATTCTGGTCCTTTACAAGGCTCACTCTGATTGTTAACCAGATATCAATTTTGTTTAGGAATAGAACATAATAATGTCCACATGTGGGTATTCTGTGTATACAGTAACCATTTAAGCTTTTAAATGTCTTCTTCCTTTGAATCTCACAATTTATACTTAAAGACAAATAAGTTCTAGTATCCCTCTAACTATTCTTTAAACTATCATCAAAATATTATTGCATATTGTCTATCATTTTATATTTTTAATTAAAAAAACCATAGTATTTTGCCTTTGGGTATGTGTTCAGTTCTTAATTGCTAGTCTGCACAACCAAAAGTTCTTTCTTTTGAACCTTGTAGGGAAATGGATGGAACTAGAATAAAGTCTGCTGGCTGAGCTCAACTAGATCCAGAAAAATAAATACTTTATGTTCTCTTTGATCTTTGGTTCATAGCTTGAAATCTCTATATGTAATAAGTATAACTCAGAGTGACAGCAAAATCTAGGAAATTAAACACATTCCCAGGATGAAGGGAGGGTGCATGCACTAGGGAGGAGATACCAGGATACAAGTGATCTGAATGTAAGAAAATAGGGAGAGATATTCAGAATGTTTGAAAAATCCATAAATGAACATATTAACATATTACTCTTCATTTACCCCAAATTACATATATAGGTATACACACATACATATATGGTTTAAATAAAATGAAGCCACTTGGACTAACATTACTCCTTCCAAAAGCCATAGCCATAGATTTTCCAAAAGTCTAGCAAAACCCTAATTATATATATATATATATATCCTTCTGTGGGGTAACGGGTTTGGGGAAATAAGTGGAATGGAAGAATACATGTGTCCCACCAGAGTTCTGGTGCTCTGGGTGGGTGGATGCAGAAGGACTGCTGCACACTTTCCATGTAGCTCCAGGTGGGTGTCTTGGCTGTTTGAAGCCACTAAACCCCTACTGGGTGGGTGATGGACAAGGGCTAGGTAGCAGGTTCTTAGTCTTGGGCCTCTCATGCTGGACACTTCAGGAGAGCTAAGAACTGAATGGGGGCCCCAGGGGCAGTTCAGTCAGCCCCAGGGACAAAGGGAGGAAAGGGCAGGGGGAGAGGGGTGCTGGGTAGTTCCCACTCGGGTGATAGTTTTTGGGCTGGTCCATGACTGGAGTACAGGAAGGCCTTCCTGCAGAAGGTTAGACCTGGCTCTTTAGGGGAAAGCCTATTCCATCTTTCAAGCATGGCGAGTCTTGATGAGCAGAGACACTGTATGGTTTTAGAGCTTTATTGTAGAAAACAGGGTGAAAGAGAGAAGACAAAAGAGAGATAGGGGCTGGCAATGGCCATGTGGAGAGAGGAGGGAGGAAGAGAGAGAAGAAGGGCTAGAGAGGAGAATAAGAAAGGTGAAAGCTTAAAGAGAGTGAGGTGGGGCTGAGCAGTCCCTTTTATAGTGGACTAGGCTATCAGGTAACTATGGGGAGGAGCATACCTGGCTAGAGTCAGGTAACTGTGGGGGTGAGTCTAGCCAAAATGCCAGGAGTTTGGGACATTGTCTGTGTGACTGATAGTCACACTCCTGTCCTACAGGGACTGTGGGGGCAGTAACTTCGACAGGAATCAGGGGTCCAGGAGACATGATTGAACACCTTCTGTCTCATGTAGGTGGAAATCACCACCCATTGGCTCCACTGGGGTTCAAGACCTATGCTTGACCAGACTGTCTGTGAGCAGCCCAGTGCCCCACATCCTTCTTTTTTATGTTGTTGGTCAGAAGAATCCAAGTGGCTCTCAAAACATTACAGTATAATTCTTTGCCCTTCGTTGTCTCCAAAATGTGGGAGAAAAGTACTATGTAGTAGAAACTACACATTAGGGACTCATGACTCAGAGGATCCAAGCTGGATCTGTTCTGAAAGCCTCCTCACTGAGGAATATGCTTTCGTAGTACTTGAAATGCTAAGATGTCTTTCAGTGTGTGGAATTATACTAGAGAACTACAAAGCTGTGATACCCAGCTGTGATGTCTATGAGCAACAACAATGACAAACATCACAAGGTATTCTTATGGTGTATTATTATCACCAACACCTTAATGTTAAACAATAGCTGTCTAATCAGACTTAAGGCCCACTCAACATGAGGGAGGGAAAATATAACTTGTAAAAATGTCTAGCCAATTAACCAGGGTTAGTGAGGTAAATCATATTACTAATCCAGCATAATCCTTAGAGCATTATATGTTCCTTATAATCACAGATAAATGTAGCTCTTAACCCTAAACAAAGAAGCTTATGTTTTATTTATCTATTATACACACAGACTCATATATATATATATATATATATATATATATATATATATATATATGACAACAATATAGACAAGGATAAAACATAGATAAAAATTAGATAGTTGATAGAGATAGATGATAGGTAGATGATAGAAATAGATTGATGATAGATTATCTATAGTTAGATAGATACAGAAATACAGAGATAAATACATACTTGGATACATATATACATGGGTAGATAGAAATTAGATAGATAGGTAGATAGATAGATAGATAGATAGATAGATAGATAGATACATAGATACATAGATACATAGATAGATAGATAGATAGATAGATAGATAGATAGATACATACATACATACATACATACATACATACATACATTGACATACCGACACATAGATACATAGGTACCTTGATATAATGATACATAGATAGTATTGACTATTTTGGTTGTCAACTTGACTACTTCTGGAATTAACTAATACCCTAAAATGGCCTGTCACACCTATAAGAAATGTTTGCTTAATTAAATCATTTGAATCATTTAATTAAGAATGGTCCATTGCCTTTCCTGATCTCTGCAGTAGGAAGAAGACAGACATTTAATACACATCTTTGGAGATGTAAAATCCCATGTCTAATCAGGAACATACCTGATATATAAACGGAATGGAAGAAGGAACCACTGATCTTTGCCTCTTTGATCTTACTCTGACAAATTCGTTCTCTTGCTGGCATTAGAGTGTACTTCATGATTCCAACATATACTGACTATCAGCTTAGACACACTGCTTCACAACAACTACTGCATTATTGAACTTTCCATTCAAAGTTAGCCATTGCTGGAATAGCTGGCCCATAACTGTTATATATATATAATAAATATATTATAATATAATATGATAAAATATAAGTATTATAATAAATATAATTCTTTTATTAAAATATAAATATATTATAATGTATAATGACTGTGTATATCATAACTGTATATATATATATATATATATATGTATATATATATATATATATATATATATAACTGTAATTGATATATATGTATACTCATAAATATTGTGTATATAATGAATATATAGGTATATACACATAAATATATATTTAGTATATATGTATACAAGCATGTATATCTATAAAGTTCAAACAAAGGAGAAAATTCTATTTTCATATATATGAATTCATTCAGAATGGATATTTTCAAAATCATTAAAGAGATTTTATATGAATTACTTCTATTATAGACAAAAATTGAAATTCAGCCATCCTGAATTATTCTTACCTTATTTCAGATGAAAGGCTTTAAGTTATGAGCTGTGAAAATTCATAGACTTATTGAATCTTCAGGTATGGACGCATGTTAGATAATAACTAATTTCACTTCCTAAGCCATGCATACATTTTGCCTTTGATACATTTTTTCTCATTGCCCTGCTTGTATTTTTTTCAGTGACTGGAAGGTCATTTTTATGGCAGGTTACCTCATTTTCTGAGAACTGAAATATGGATTCTCATAGCTGTGACCTATTGACCTTTCATTGTACTGCAAGATTGCCTTTGTCAATTTTAATCACTCACCAAGAAGGCAGTGCCCTCAGTAATTAACAATGGCTCACGTCATCTTTCCTAAACTGGGGTATTAAGTTGCAATGAAGGACCTTCAGTTGTTCCTTCCAGACAAGCTTGTAAGGTCTCTCTTTTGAACATGTCAAGTAGGAACTTTCTTTTTAAATTGCAAAGTAGATTCAACAACACCTGTCATATTCAGAGACCTACCTGTCTTTAAAATCATGTGTATGATTGTCCTTCTGCAGAAATCAACTAGAAATATCTCTAGAGCATTAGTGAAATCAATGTAAAATTTCTTGTTATTTTGTTCCTTTGAATTTATATTTTAAATATATATTTAGATAACTTAAATAATTATATAAGTCTTTTATAATGTCATAATTTGTCTTATATGTAATGTGTTGACTTCAGTACACATAAGTGCATAGTTTTGTTTAATTAGTGAATTTACATTATTATATAATCATGACTATGTACTTAATGTTTTCATTTCTTCCCCTTTATTTCTATATTGATTCTGTATTCCACCTCAATGATTAAGGGAAATAGGTATGAAAATATTTATGTCACATATATTTATATTTTCTGAAAGTGCTCATAGCAAAAGTTAATATCAGTCTATTTATTGTTAACATGCCCATAGTATAGGTAATAATGTTAGAAACGTTTGATAATTATATATTGGTGATATACAAACAAAGGTTACATTTCCATACTGTTCTCAATTTTAGTGTCTATTCCAGCATATAAGACTTGATAACCACTCACAAATGAATATTGAGTTTTTCCACAGGAGACACATTGTGTAAGCATGCTCGTCTGGGAAATGGAAATAGAATAGGTTTCATTGGTGAACTAAAGGTCGCTGGGATTGGAAACACAAGGAATCAGGTTGAGGAAAGGGAAAGAAGATTCTGTGAAAGACAAATGGAATTGAGGAGCATTTCTGTGTTGTGTGAACACTTAGCACAATGAAAACTCTATTGAATCTAGGAAAGCAAGCCTAGCAAAAATAATGGAGGACACAGGAACTCAACCAGCTGAGTTCCCAAGTGAAGGGATTTGGACAACAAGCCAGGCACAAAACCTTTGACCTATCTACAGAGTGTGCTGGGACCTGAGCCTAGAAAAATAGACATCAGAGAGCAATTGGTATGAACAGATGCTGAGTTCCACAGCTAAAGATTAGGCAGAGCTCGGGGAGTTCTGCTGAGGAGTGGGATGAAGGATGGAGTAACCAGAGGAATCAGGGAGACACCAAGAGAGCTTGGCCCATAGAATCAACTGACCAAGAGTCATGGGAACCAGAGAGGTCAAGGAACCGATAGGGGGTCTTACCTGTGTCTTCTGATCTTATTCTTGTGACAATCTTAGCAGTAGGAGTGGTCTGTCCTGACTGTTTTGTATATTTATGACAAACTTTTCCTCTACTGGATTGCTTTATGTGATAGTATGTGCATGTTTTGCTTGAAGCTTGTTATGGTATGCTTTGTTAATATCCCTGGAGGCCTTCTTTTCTCTGAGGAAAGGGATGGATCAGGAGAGGGGAAGGAAGAGGTTGGGGGAGAGAGTGGCTGATGAGAGGGATTGTCTAAAACTGCAGATGGGATTTAATCTATGAAGGAAGAATAAAAACTAAAATGAAAATTAAAAAGGAAAAACTTTTAAAATCAAGTGTCAAACAGGGTGATGTAATTAGTATCACAAAGACACTCAGGTATAAGTTTTTTGAAAACATCAGATTTTTATTTTAAGAGTCAGTACACAATAAACTGTGAGGAACTGCTTTCATTACTAAAAGTAATATTAAATATTAAAGGAAGTTCAATTGGAATACAGTCTGTCATTGTATTGTGACATAGGGTTGGGGCTATTTTTATGTGTAAGGAAACCTGACAAGGTACCTTTAACACCTGATATCCAAGGAGGTGAAAAGATTTACTATCCAGCGTTCTAGGGGAGGAAGTGTGGTTGCTGAAAGCATTCTACATATTCAATGCAATCCCCATCAAAATTTCAACTCAATTCTTCACAGTTAGTAATGACAATTTGCAAATTCATTTGGAATAACAAAAAACCTAGGATACCAAAAACTATTCTCAACAATAAAAGAACCTCTGGTGATATCACCACGCCTGACCTCAAGCTGTACTACAGAGCAATTTTGATAAAAACTTCATGGTACTGGTACAGCACCAGACAGGTAGATCAATGGAATAGAATTGAAGACCCAGAAATGAACCCACACACCTATTGTCACTTGGTCTTTGACAAGGGAGCTAAAACCAGCCAGTGGAAAAAAAGACAGTATTTTCAACAAATGGTGCTGGCACAACTCGTGATTATCATGTAGAAGAATGCAAATTGATACATTCTTATCTCCTTGTGAAAAACTCAAGTCTAAGTGGATCAAAGACCTCCACATAAAACCAGAGACAAGAAACTTATAAAGGAGAGAGTAGGGAAAAGCCTCAAAGATATGGGCCTATGGGAAAAATTCCTGAACAGAACAGCAATGGCTTGTGCTATAAGATCAAGAATATACCTCTGAGCCCAGCAGACACAGCTAGGGCCTGTCCTGTGCTTCCCACACCCCAGGACTTTAACTGGCAGCTATCATGTAGAAGACTGGGAATTGATCCATTCTTATCTCCTTGTACTAAGGTCAAGTCTAAGTGGTTGAAGGACCTCCACATAAAACTAGAGACACTGAGACTTATAGAGGAGAAAGTGGGGGAAAGCCTCGAAGATATGGGCACTGGGGAAAAATTCCTGAACAAAACAACAAAGGCTTGTGCTGTAAGATCAAGAATTGACAAATGGGACCTCATAAAGTTGCAAAGCTTCTGTAAGACAAAAGATACTGTCAACAAGACAAAAGGGCCACCAACGGACTGGGAAAGGATCTTTACCAATCCTAAATCAGATAGGGGACTAATATATCCAATATATATAAAGAACTCAAGAAGGTGGACACCAGAAAATCAAATATCCCCATTAAAAAGTGGGGCACAGAGTTAAACAAAGAATTCTCAACTGAGGAATACCGAATGGCTGAGAAGCACTTGAAAAAATGTTCAACATCCTTAATCATCAGGGAAATGCAGATCAAAACAACCCTGAGATTCCACCTCACACCAGTAAGAATGGCTAAGATCAAAAAGTCAGGTGACAACAGATGCTGGCATGGATGTGGAGAAAGGGGAACACTCCTCCATTGTTGGTGGGAATGCAAGCTGGTTCAACCACTCTGGAAATCAGTCTGGCGGTTCCTCAGAAAATTGGACATAGTACTACTGGAAGATCCAGCAATACCTCTACTGGGCATATATCCCGAAGATATTCCATCTGGTAATAAGGACACATGTTCCACTATGTTCATAGCAGCCTTATTCATAATAGCCAGAAACTGATAAGAACCCAGATGTCCCTCATCAGAGCAATGGATACAAAAAATTTGGTATATTTAAACAATGGAGTACTACTCAGCTATTAAAAACAATAAATATATGAATTTCCTAGGCAAATGGATGGATCTGGAGGCCATCATCCTGAGTGAAGCAACCCAATCACAAAAGAACTCACATAACATGTACTCACTGATATGTGGATATTAGCCCAGAAACCTAGAATACCCAAGATACAATTTACGAAACACATTAAACTCAAGAAGAAGGAAGATCAAAATGTGGACATGTCACCCCTTCCTAGAATTAAGAACGAAGCACACATTGAAAGAGTTACAGAGATCATATGTGAAGCTGTATCCAAAGGATGGACCCAATGACTGCGGCTGCCTGGGATCCATCCCACAATCAGCCACCAAACATAGACACTATAGCATATGTCAGCAAGATAGTACTGAAAGGCCCGGATATAGCTGTCTCGGGGGAAACTATACCAATGCCTGGCAAACATGGAGGTGGAAGCTCACAGGCAGCTATTAGATGGAACACAGGGCTCCCAAGGAAGGAGCTAGAGAAAGTACCCAAAAGCTGAAGGGGTCTTCAACCCTATAGGTGGAAGAATAACCATGAACTAACTAGTACCCCCCTGAGCTCATGTCTCTAGCTGCATATATAGAAGAGGATGGCCTAGTTGGCCATCATTGGGAAGAGAGGCCCCTTGGTCATGCAAACTTTATATGCCCCAATACAGGGGAATGCCAGGGCCAAGAATTGGGAGCGGGTGTGTAGGGAAGCAGGGCTGGGAGGGGGGATGGTATAGGGAACTTCCTGGATAACACTTGAAATGTAAATGAAGAAAATATCTAATAAAAGTTGGAAAAAAAAAGATCAAGAATCTACAAATGGGACTTCATAAAATTGTCAGTAAGAAAAAAAAAGGGCACCAACAGATTGGGAAAAGATCTTTACCAATCCTAAATCTGAAAGGGGACTAATATCCAATATATACAAAGAGCTCAAGAAGCTGGGCTCCAGAAAATCAAATAACCCCATTAAAAATGGGGTACAGAGCTAAACAAAGAATTCTCAACTGAGGAATACTGAATGGCTGAGAAGTACCTGAAAAAATGTTCAACATCCTTAATCATCAGGGAAATGCAAATCAAAACAACCCTGAGATTCCTCCTCACACCAGTCAGAATGGCTAAGATCAAAAATTCAGGTGTCAGCAGATGCTGATAAGGTTGTGGAGAAAGAGGAACACTCCTTCATTGCAGGTGGGGTTGCACATTTGTACAACCACTCTGGAAATCAGTCTGGCGGTTTCTCAGAAAAGTGGACATAGTACTACTGGAAGATCTAGCAATACCTCTCCTGGACATATACCCAGAAGATGTTCAAACTTGTAATAAGGACATATGCTCCACTATGTTCATAGCAGCCTTATTTATAATAGCCAGAAGCTGGAAAGACCCCAGATGTCCCTCAACAGAAGAATGGATGAAGAAATTGTGGTACATTTGCACAATGCAATACTACTCTGCTATTAAAAACAATGAATTTATGAAATTCTTTGCAAATGGATGGATCTGGAGGATATCGTCCTGAGTGAGATAAACCAATCACAAAAGAACACACATGATATGCACTCACTTATAAGTGGATTTTATCCCAGAAATTAACAGTGCCCGAGATACAATTTGAAAACACATGAAACTCAAGAAGGAAGACCAAATTTTGGATATGTCATTCCTTCTTAGAATGGGGAACACAATACCCATGGAAGGATTTACAAAGACAAAGTTCAGAGTAGAGCCTGAAGGAATGACCATCCAGAGACTGACCCACTTGGGGATCCACCCCATAAACTGTAGTGCCCTCCCTCAGCTGCTTCAGGCTGTGAGCAGACCTGACACAGGAAGCTATATTCTCCAGCTAAGGCTGGCCTCTTTTGTTGTGCTAACTGCCTCTGTGCTTTGCCTGTACTCCTGATACCTGTCCCTGCACCTCACCCATATCCTGCTTCCAGCTTAGACATTCCACAGTGCATGAGGTTTGGGGGGTACATCCTGGCATCTGCTGACTGAATCCAGGCACCTGAGCAGAACTGACTCTGGGCAGGGCCTACTCTCTTATAACCAAGAAATATTTCAAAGTAAATAGAGATGCTTTAAACAGAGAGACTCTGTCTTGGCATCCATTTTTCTCTCCCACCTAGTCTCTCTTACAGCCCCAGTTCGCCTCCCAGGGAACTCGGTCCTTGAGTATGTCATGGATGGCATACCCAAACAATAAACAACGATCAAACCCAGACACTAGGCATATGCCAACAAGAATCTGCTGACAGGAGCTTGAAATAGCTGTCTCCTGCAAGGCTTTGCCAGTGCTTTGCAAATATAGACGCGGATGCTCACAGTCATCCATTGAACAGAGCACAAGGTCCCCAATGAAGGAGCCAGAGAAATACCCAGGGAGCTAAAGGGGACTGAAGCCTGATAGAATGAACATCAATATGAACTATCCAGTACCCTCAGAGCTCCTTGGAACTATACTACTAATTAAAGAAAACACATGGTGGAACTTGTGGCTCTAGATATATTTGTAGCAGAGGATAGCCCAGTTGGTCATCAATGGGAGGAGAGACCCCTGGTCCTGAGAAGGCTCTATGCCCCAATATAGGGGAATGCCAGGACCATGAATGGGAGTGGGTGGGTTGGGGACAGGGGGAGGAGAGAGGAGATAAGGGATTTTCAGAAGGGAGACTAGGAAAGGGGATAACATTTGAAATGTAAATAAAGAAAATATCTAATTAAAAAAAAAATTCCCCAAACTCTGCATTCCAGATAATGCAAACTGTAAGTTACAGTGTAGAGTTACCAGCCATAGGCAGGATAATTATCATTTGCCTCTTGTTCACAAATTGCCTAGGTTTACATTATGAAACCTGTATATTATGCTCTTTTAAAGTACTTTACTACACTTATTTCCTTGTATACATTTCCACATATTTCTTTGATCTTATCTACTTCTCATATGTGGTTCAGTGTTATAGCTTGAAATTGAGCTGTTTTATTATGAGCTGAATTTGGTCTTGAAACTGGACTCACCTAAATTCGAGATCCTACCAATCTACCTTTTATATTCTTATCTTGAATTTTAATCTGAAAGGTGAAATAAATTATTCCTCCCAATGCTGATTTTGTTAAGAGAATTCTTGAAATTTCTTTGCTTGTAACTGTTAAATCTGAGAATGTTAAAATGACAAGATCAAACCATGACTGTTCAAGTAAAGCAAGGTGTATTTGCGGTACACCTGAAACTGGACAGCTGCTACCTCACCCTAAATTTGAGAAACTATCACTGGTTGGCTCTTGGAAGTCCCTTTTAGAGGAGAGATAAAGTGTTCACAGTTGTGAGCCAGTTGACTGTTACACATTGTTCATCAGATACCACGAAAGGAGAGCATCAAGAGTGAAATGCTCACTTGGGAGGCAGAGGCGAGGCCAGCCTGGTCTACAAAGTGAGTTCCAGGAAAGCCAAGGCTATACAGAGAAACCCTGTCTCGAAAAACCAAAAAAAAAACAAAACAAACAAACAAACAAAAAAAAGAGTGAAATGCACAGCCTGTGAATATAAGCACTTTACATAAAATCTAAGAATCAGGTGCTTCTTCTTAATTACAAATAGACCTCAACATTTAACATAGGACAAACTGCAAACAACCCTTAACCTGAAAGGTACATATTTCCTGTTTGGGTGTCCCATTAACTTGCAAAGTATATTGTTTTGGTTTTGTATTTACAATAACAACATCAAGTGATATTTACAGAAAACATGACTAAAAATGTTGGCTATAGAAGTCATCTTAGGAAACAGTATTTTACAGAGAAGCAAGCTGCACCGACCCCCATTCATGCTAACAGAAACACAGCAAATACAAAACTTCATACAGCTTTGTTTTCTAACAAATGTTCCTAGGAATTTACTTGTCCAATACAACAATATTCTCAGTAATGTGGAAAAGAGTTTTAAGACGAATTGGATCTAAATCCTCCAATAAGCTATTGAATAACAACAAAGGCTTTCAAAGGGCCCTAAACAAATGGAAGAATCACTGATCACTGCTGTATGCCTTGTGTCCAATTTAAAAAGAAGAATTGTTTGGGATCTTGACGATATAGACTCAAGCATGAAAATAGCAGATTTACTCAAATGCCTTTAGACTATGATGAAACCTCACGAAAATATAAAGGATTGAGCCAAGTTGTAAGTAGCAAATCATTCATAATTGTTATGGGATTAGATTGGCTTGTGAACACATCCATATATCATATTAACCAGCTTCTTTGGAGAAAGTGCAAGTTCCATAAAATAGTTTTTAATTAGATACTCAAACTGGACAAATTAGCTATAATAGAAGCACAAAATACAATTCAAAAGAAAAATTAAGTTCTCATTATGAACATTGACAAGAAAAAGAAACCAGGGAACAAGGATCTGGGGAGGAGAAAAAGAAGGGATTAAGTAATACAGACAATGTAATATCCTGCATATTTCGAGGGAGCTAGCACTAACCAAAAGCCGCTGGATTTTGAGAATTCTTTTCCAAATACTAGGAGAAAATTATAAGAGGTTCCCCAAATCTGATGACTTCAAGACTTTTCTTTGATATAGACAAGAATTTTTTGTTTTTAAATTTTATTTTCAAATATACCAAGTGTGTACTCCTTGGAGAGCTAATTGTAACTCATCAATGTACTTTAGAGTTGAAACACTGTAGTCAGAGTGGCTAAACAAAACCTGTTCTTTTCTTTTCTACTAGACACAAAGTGTTAATGTTTACAATACTCCTTATCTGGATGTCCTCACACACACAGAATAGAAAGAAAACAATTTGACTTTCTCAGTGTATTATATTTAATATTATACCATGCTGGCACATATACCAAACAAGGCACATAGAAGTGATCAACAATGCTATTATATTCAGAACTACTATCTACAATGTATTTCAGTGATAGAAATGTTGAGGAGTATGCTGGTTAATTTTATGTCAGCTTGACACAAGTCATCAGAAAGGAGAGAGCCTCAGTTGAGAAAATGGTTCCATACAATTGGGCTGTAGGCAAGCTTATAGAAAAACATTTTCTTAATTAGTGATTGATGGAGGAGAGCCTACTGCATTGTGGATGTTGCCATCTAGGGTTGGTGGTGCTGGGTTCTACAAGAACACAGTCTAAGCAAGCTTGTGGTAGCACTCCTGTCCTAATCTGTGGGAAGGTTTGAGATCCCAGTCTGAGTCGAAAAAAAAAAAAAAAAAAAACCTTATAAACTTATGCACAATTGCAGCAGCAGACTCTACAGTTCTAGAGCTCTCCTGGGTTTCCTGCTGAATCTGGGCATAGCACTACCAGTTTGCAATCCCAACAGCAATCTTTCTCCACATACTGACCAACATGTGTTGTCACCTGAATTTTTGATCTTAGCCATTCTGATTGGTGTGAAGTGGAATCTCAGGGTCGTTTTGACTTGCATTTCCCTGATCACTACGGACTTTGAACATTTCATCAGTTGCTTCTCAGCCATTCGAAATTCCTTATTGTGAATTCTCCACTTAGTTCTATAACCCATTTTTGATTGGGTTGTTTGGTTTTTGGTGTTTAGCTTCTTGAGTTCTTTATATATTTTGGATATTAGCTCTCTATTGGAGGTGGGGTTAGTGAAGATTTTTCCCAATCTGTAGGTTGTCAATTTGTCATATTGACTATGTCCTTTGCCTTACAGAAGCTTTCCAATTTCATGAGATCCCATTTATCAATTCTTGATCTTAGAGCATGAGCCATTGGAATTCTGTTTAGGAAATTTTCCCCTGTGCCAATGAGTTCAAGGGTCTTTCCCACTTTCTCTTCTGCTAGATTCAGTGTATCTGGTTTTGTGTTGAGGTTATTGATCCACAAAGACTTGAGTTTTGTACCAGGTGACAAATATGGCTCTATTTTCATTTTTCTACATATAGACGACCAGTAAAACCAGCACCATCTATTGAAGATGCTTTCTTCTGCCATTGCATATTTTTAGCTTCATTGTCAAAGACCAAGTGTCCTTAAGGATGTGGTTTTATTTCTGGGTCTTTGATTCTATTCCATTGATCAATGTGTCTGTCTCTGTACCAATACCATGCAGTTTTTGTTTTGTTTTGTTTTGTTTTGTTTTGTTTTGTTTTGTTTTGTTTTTTCACTATTGCTCTGTAGTAAAGCTTGAGGTCAGGGATGATGATTATTAAGAATTGTTTTTGCTATTCAGGGTTTTTCTTGCCTTTCCAGATGAATTTGAAAATTGCTTTTTCCATGACTTGGAAGAATTTTGTTGGAATTTTGATGGGGATTGCATTGAATCTGTAGATTGCCTTTGATAGGATTGTCGGCCATTTTTACTATATTAATTCTGCCAATTCATGAGCATGTGAGAACTCTCTATTTTCTGAGCTCTTCATTTTTTTTTTTCTTGAGAGACTTGAAGTTATTGTCATGCAGGTCTTTCACTTGTTTGGTTAGAGTTACCCCTAGATATTTTGTACTATTAGTGGTTATTGTGAAGGGAGTTGTTTCTCTAATTTCGTTCTCAGCCTGTTTATCCTTTGTATAAAAGAAGGCTACTAATTTATTTGAGATAATTTTATCTCTGGTCACTTTGTTGATGTTATCAGCTGTAGAAGTTCTTTGGTAGGAATTTTGTGGTTGCTTAAGTATACTATCATACCATCTGCAAATAGTGAAACCTTTATTTCTTCCTTGCCAGTTTGGCTCCCTTTGGTCTCTTTTAGTTGTCTAATTGTTCTAGCTAGCACTTTGAGTACTATAATGAATAGAATTGGGGAGAGTGCGCATCCTTGTCTTGTTCCCAATTGTAGTGGGATTGCTTCAAGTGTGTATCCATTTAATTTGATATTGGCTGTTGGTTTGTACTAAATTACCTTTATTATGTTTAGGTATGGGCCTTGAATTACTGAACTTTCTAAGACTTTTAACATGAATGGCTGTTGTATTTTGTCAAATGCTTTTTCTACATATAAGACAATGATTATGTGTCTTTTTTCTTTGAGTTTGTTTACATAGTGAATTACATGAATGGATTTTCATATATGGAACCAACCGTGAATCCATGGGTTGAAGCCTACTTGATTGTGGTGAAGGATGGATTTGGTGTGTTCTTGGATTTACTTTAAAAGAATTTTATTTAGTATTTTTGTATCAATATTCATAAGCAAGATTGGTCTGAAGTTCTCTTTTTTGTTTAGGACCTTGTGTGGTTTAAGTATCAGTGTAATTGTGGCTTCATAGAATGAATTAGGTATTCCTTTGTTTCTATTTTGTGGAATAGTTTGAGGAATATTTGTATCAGGACTTCTTTGAAGGTATGGTAGAATTGTGTATTAAATCCATCTGGTCCTGGGCTTTTATTTGTTAGGAAGTTTATAATGAATTCTTTTATTGCCTTATGGGATATGGGTCTGTTTACCTGCTCTTGATTTAACTTTGATATGTGGTATCTGTCTAGAAAACCATCCATTTCATCTAGATATTCCATTTTTGTTGAATATAGGATTTTGTAGTAGGATCTGATGATTTTTTTTTAATTCCCTCTATTTCTGTTGTTATGTTTCCCTTTTCTGATTTTGTTAATTTGGATACTGCCTCTGGCCCTTTAGTTAGTTTGGCTAGGGGTTTATTTATCTTGTTGATTCTCTCAAAGACCAGCTTTTAGTTTTATTGATTCTTTGTTCTATTCTCTTTGATTTTCTCCATGAGTTTGACTATTTCCTGCAGTCTACTTCTCTTTGGAATGTTCACTTCTTTTGTTCTTGAGCTATTGGTTGTGCTGTTAAGTTGCTAGTGTAAGATCTCTCCAATTTCTTTACCAGAGCACTTAATGCAATTAATTTTCCTCTTATCACTGCTTTCATTGTTTGGGCACTTTTTCTTGATTAATACAGAAAGAATCACACAACAATTACATTAGAAAAAGTGGCTGTAGATCAAGCAAAATACCTTATTACTCTTCAAAAGATTTATATTTGAATAAACAAAAACCATAAAATTATCCACCAACATATTTAAAATCTTGGTTTTTTAATTTTATTTTTGTCTAAATACTTACCTATGTTTTAATTTTAATTGTACAAATGATTTTTATGCAAAAGAAAGAAATTGAAACTGTTATCAATGTACAGAAAAGAACATGTTTGATACAAATAAAACTTTATAATAACATAATAAAATAAAATATAAAACTCTAAATAGCCAGGTTCCTTACTGACAATAGCAGCTAGAAAAATGTTGGAATTCATATAATTATCCATCATCCATTTGTTGTAATTGAGTACTTCCCTGTATTTGCATATTTCAAATAATTTTTGATAAATGATTGAAAGATATTGTTGCACAAAAGCAATTTCAAAATGCTTTAAATAAAGGTAACTATTATATATGACCATACTGTTATGGAGGATTACTTTGTGAAGAATCTCAATAATACTGAGACTGAACTTCCTTTTCTGAGGAAAGCAAGTTATTTCACAATTCCTGATGCCTGCCTTTGACTTCTATTTTTACTAACTGAAGACAATATCATCAGAGATGTAGGTTAAAATAAGATAAAACACTCTCAAATAAACAAGCTAATGAAGCTCATGTTTCATATTGGTGAGATATATTTTTGTCATACCACAGAAAGTACTAGTGCCACTGTGTCATAAAGTGATTTAAACCAAGAAGTCCTATGGTCCAACATTTGCTAGAGACACTTTATTGTTGGGTTTTTTTTTTTTTTTTCTTTCTTTTGGTTGTTTGATACTTTTCCCTGGCCTATTAATCCAGTCTCTTTCCATGAAGCTCAGCCCAGGGCTCAGGTATATACTTAAAAACATATTGTTTATTTTATTTTATTATTTTTAAGGGATGATAGTCAATAATATAAACTTCTTTTTTGACCACAAAATGTGAGTGAAACCAGAACAAAACACCATGTTCCCTTACGGACTTCCTTTTTGAGATCCGTTCAATCTACTTGTTGCAAAAGCTGTTTAGGGATGGGGGCACTTAATATGCAAATCCTGATCTTTATTGTAGCACTACTAATATCTAAAGACAAGTCTTGTGTAGTCTGAAAGCTAATGGAATTAGGTGTGTCACTGTATTCCTTCCAATGTATACAATAAAATGTCATGGGTTAGTGTGTAAACAACAGATGGTCATTTCTCGTTTTTCTGGAGCTTGGAGCATCTTAAGAAAATAATAGGAATAATTTATCTAAATATGGGCATATTCATTCATTTTGTGACTCTTTATTTCTTCTAGATTTCTTGGGTCAGAAAGGAAGTACAAACATTTGGCTATCTTTTAAAGGGGATTTATGTCATTTTTAAAATTATTTTTATTTTTAATTTTTTTTTTTCATTCCAGTTTTTATCACCCTCCAGTTCAGCCCTCCTACAGTTCCTCCTCCTATTCATCCTCCTCCACCTCCATGAGGATGTTTCCAGAACCCTCCACAGCCCCCAACAACCCATTCCTTAGAACCTCAAGTCTCTCAAGAGTTAGGTAACTTTTTTCTCGTTGAACCCAGACTAGGCAGTTCTCTGCTATATATGTGTCAGGGCCTCAGACCTGCTAACCTATTCTGCCTGGTTGATGGCTCATTGTTTGAAAGATCTCGGTGGTCAAGGTTAGTTGAGACTACAAGTCATACTATGGGATCTCCTTCCTCATCATTTTTGAGGGCTGAGCAGTCATTACCTTTTATCTTCAAAGACTCCAATTCTTTATTTTTAAAAATGTGTGTATGTATGAATGTACATAGTATTTGTACTTGTATATATGTATGGTTATAGTATGTATATGTATGTTTGTATACATGTATATGTACTATGTGTATGGATGTATTTATACATGATGAAATGTCTTCATATATATATGAAATGTGTGAATGTATAACTCTATGCATGTATTCATGTATGCAAATACTGTTTGTGTACATATGTATGTTGGTTGGTTTGTAATTTGTATATGTCTGGAAGTATGTAGTATTTGTGTACTTATGACTGTGGAAATCAGTGGGTGATTACTCAGAAGCCAGTTCTCTACTAATACCTATGAAATATTGGGGGCAAACTTATTTCATCATAATTTCATGCAAGCACCACTACACACTGAGAAATACTGATGACAGGTCTCACTTATCAACACATTATATGAGAGTCAAGATTTCAATAGATGGATTTTGACACAATAAGGTTATCTTTTCTCTCTATGAAAGAGACAAAGTGGTGTGTGTGTGTGTGTGTGTGTGTGTGTGTGTGTGTGTGTGTGTATGAGAGAGAGAGAGAGTGAGAGAGAGAAGAGAGAGAGAGAGAGAAGAGAGAGAAGGGAGAGAAGAGAGAGAGAGAGAGAGAAGTGGTCCATGTGTTTACAATATGTGAAAATGGGGTTCATGAAAACCTGTGGAAGTTAGAGCTTAACAGTGGATATCTTCCCACTGTAGCTTTCTACAATATCATATCATATCATATCATATCATATCATATCATATCATATCATATCACCATTACCGTCATCATCTTCATTATTGGATAAAACTCTCATTAAACCTGGAACTCCCTAATTTGGCTAGGGTGGCTGATCAATAGGTTCTGTTTTCAATTACCTCCATGTCCAGATTTTTACACATGTGCTAGGGATCCAAAATCAGGTCTACATGCTTGCATGACAAGCATACTAACAAAGCTGTATCTTTAGGCCTACTTGATTATCCTATCTTGGTATATGATTGATCACAGATAAATATGTTATTGGTAAAGGGAAGGTAATAGAAGAGGAAGCCAGAATAAGAGCTATAGATAGCATTTTATATGGGCTATATACACAGAAGTATATCAGAAAGAAAGTAACTGACTAGTCAAGGGGTGATTTTCGTATTTTTAAGTATTTGGTGATTTAAAAGCATTTGTCAGGGGAGGCAATGAGCTCACTGATGCTTTTCCTTATATGGACTCCAAATTTGTAGTGCTCAACCTTTGAAATGATGTCACAGTTGATCATCATGATGTTCTTAGTTGCTAATAGATGGATGTATAAAACACATGATGCAATGTAAGGTAAACATGCATTTTATAAATTAGAAGAACATTTTCAGGTTTTGAAGAAGTATACTGATACATGTTTCACTTTATCTGAACATTCTTTGCATCACCACATAGCTCTCCATTAATCCTGTTAATTCCCTATTTTTATTCCATTTCTTCCTTTAATCATACCACTGGTCTGCCCTTGAGATTCTAAACTCTATGAATTACTTGACCATGTGGCATAGTATAAAACTTTCTATATTATCAGTCAAAAAAGTCTTGTATTATTTTCTGTTTTGTTCTATATCTAATTCACCACTGTTGTCATGGGTAGCATTAACTAACATTGTTGAAATAGTATACTTACAAATTTCATTCCCTCTATAGAATTTTCTTGCCATTCTTTCTAATTTTATTGCCTATTTTCTATCTCCAGATATTTCTCCTGAAATGTCTTTATTTTCTTTTAGTTTCTATTAAAATGAATTATTTATATATGGAAATATGATTCTATTAAGGAGTTTCATATATTAGACTTTATTTGGATTTTTAACATTAGATTTGTAAATTGGGTTATTTTTAAGTGTTCAGTAGATTTTTAAGTTAGAACAGATCTCTCTGAATGGGTATTCAGCTTGATGGTGCATTTATACCTTTCAAAGCTGGTATCATACTGACAACCTAAGTTCAAATAATCAAGCAAATCAAAACACATAAAACTAAACAAAAACTTTGAATTTTAATTAGATACTTCATAAAATAATTTGAAGTGTAAGGGTTTTTCAGCACAATGTAATTCATATTTGTTTCTGACTTGAGTATTATTTAATTAGTTGGGACAGGTGGTAACTGTAATTACTACTCATTATCTTGTATTTATCACACAGTATTTTACTAAAATCCTTGAGGTCTCATGATTAGAACTATTTTAATTTTTTGGATCATACCTAAATGAATGACATCTGTTATTGTCATTAGGAAATAATCTAATGTAAGAATTGTGTTTCTCAATGAATAGATGAATAGGCTACAATTATGTTTATTGTAATCTATGTGTGCATGTTTGAATGATAAAAGTGAGTAAACGTAAAGCAAAAGAATCACTTTAATAGGAAAATATAGTAGATATAAAAATTCAAACTTTCAAGGAATACTGGGAAAATAATTTTGTAAATTTTTTTCTATTCAAGTCATAGATTTTAGGGAAATAAACTTAGTTAAACAATTCTAAAATAACAACCAAAAATGAAATCCTAAATTGGGCTTAAGAGATGGCTTAAGTGCAGCCAGGGTCACCCCCCCCCCCGTGCCATCTTCCTTCTGAGCCCAGCGGAGGCTTCTAGGGCCGCTGCTTTGCCCTCCTCACCCCAGGACATTAGGATCACCTCGGGGCTATGAGTGAGTGGAGCACAGTGTTGGCTTTGGGAACTGAGGGGGCTCTGGTGCCAGCAGCAGCATAAACAAATGAACTCTGCCTCTGACCAGAGGCTGGGGTCTATTCCAGCCAGTGCCACACACCCCCACCCCCATCTTCCCTCTGAGCCCAGTGGAGTCGGCTAGGGCCACTTGTGTGCTCTCCACACTCCAGGACATTAGGATCACCTTGGGGTTACCAGTGAGAGGAGCACAGTGTTGGCTTTGGGAACCACAGAGGGTCTAGTTCCAGCAGCAGCAGCAGGAACAGAGGAACTCTGCCCAACAGGAGGCTGGGATCTCTTCCAGCCAGGGCCACCCCTGCAATCCCCCAACAGAGCCCAGCAGAGGTGACTGGGGCCGCTTGTGTGCTCTCCACACCCCAGGACCTTGGGATCACCTCAGGATTACAGAAGAGAGGCAGCCTGCTGGGAGAGTTCTGACCCTAGAACTCAGGAAGTGGATCAGAGTTCCAGTCTGTTAGACACCAGACTTGCAAGAGAAGAGCTTGCCTACAGAGAGCGCTCTGATCACTGGATCTCCAGGGAAAGTTGGTCTAACAGAAGTGCTGTCAGAGGCTAACAGAATCACAGGAGGATAAAGCTCAAACCAGTGACAGCTTGGACATTAACATCAGAAATCTCCAGATGGTGAAAGGCAAACTTAAGAATCTCACTAACAAGCCGGGTGTGGAGGCACATGCCTAATCCCAGCACTCAAGAGGCAGAGGCAGGCAGATTTCTGAGTTCAAGGCCAGCCTGGTCTACAAAGTGAGTTCCAGGACAGCCAGGATAATACAGAGAAACCCTGTCTCTGGGAAAAAAAAAAAAAAAAAAA